>JAABKJ010007545.1:127308069-127450556 GCA_011634705.1 Andricus grossulariae | reverse complement strand
CATCAAGAACAAGAAGTTGAAGATTTCAGTCTCTCGGACTACAGACTTTTATTTTTTACTGTTGCTGAAAATTTGTTTTGAATTTCTTTCACCCTGGCGCACCAAAGATAAAAAATTGATTTTGTTTTTTATGATAGAGAAGTTTTCTAAACTTTAAACCTTTGTTTTTGAAAGCCGTAAATTTAGTTTCTGCACAGATAAATTGTTACTTTTATAAAACTTTTCATAATTTAATTACGAAATCAGTATAAAGAATGCATTTAAACACTGAAAATGCAGGAGATGCTAGGTTTTTTTCGTCCAGAAACATAGGAAAAAAGAACCCATTGCGGTTGAGATTTTTTAAACAGAATTCGTTTGCGACTACGTAAATGGGTAGGTTTCTCGAACGGTTTCGAGTCTAAAATGTACTATAATGTCCATTTCAAGCAAAGTCATATTGGATCATTTTCCCTCTTTTTGAATGAAACCGACTCTTTTGAAGGTAGGCTGATATATATTTTATCTGATTTTTGGAATTGATAAATTATTGTGAGAATTAGATCAATTATACGCAAGGCTGCTAGATTCCTTTTGCTATTTTAGTTGTATTGGATGTAAAGGATTTCGCGGCATATAAGTATGTCAAAAAAAATATCCAGTAAAATTCTGTCAGAATCCAATCGGCGGCAATTTAGAATTTCTGTGACTGATACCCAATTCAGATAACTTAGAAACCCATTGGAAGCAAGTGAATGGATTTTTTTTCTTCGGAATGTGACGAAATCGAGATCATTTTTTGTTAAAAAGCTTCAATGTGTGGCAATTCGACCCATTTTTCTAATCATACGTTTTGCAAAATTGCATTTTTACAATTAATAAAAAAAAAACAGTTCTTTATATTTTCATTGAATTCGTGAAATTTGCTTTGTTCAGAGAACGAGGCGGGCGGGATGTTAATAATTTCTTTGATGTTATTATTCTTGTTATGAGTGACCTTCAGGTTTCATTGGTAATGAAATGGTTTCCGCCCATTGTGCATTCTCCTCGAAGGTTTCTCTTTATTTTTGAGTTTCAAGCGCTGCCCTTTTTTCTCGTTGGAATGGGGCTCAGGTAGTAGCATGAAGTCTCTTTTGTTGAGCAGGCTCGAACCTTGTTCCTGGCGGTTCTGTTTTAACCAAGGTGTATGATGGTATAGCCGTTTTGATGGTTAAAATCAATTTTAAATCAAGTGTGCTTTTCTAAACAATTCAGGTATTTGAGTCCGTCAATTTACAGTCAGTTTTTCTTTTGCTTTCAATTCCTGGTTCAGTAACTTCCCGGCTCGATCATCTTCTGGTGTTGTGAAAAGTGACTAGTCGGATTACGCATTACTTCCGGTTGCGTCGGGATCGATCCTTTATCTTTGCTAATCTTCTAAAACAACTAAATTTTTTTTTGCACAAAAGGAGTGCTTTATTGGATAGGCTTGGGGACTCGTATCACGGATTAAATCGATAAAAGGTATTTAGAAGTTTTAATAATATATTATGCGATATATTTAGCGAGGGTGACAGAATCAAAAATTTGATATTGTTGTCGGTACCAGTGTCTTCAGCGATTTAGATCTCTTTTAATATCAATAAAAAAATTTGGTCTTCTACATGTTGAAAATCGAAAAAAATTGTGTTCATTTTTTACCTTGATTCATAAAAAAAATGATTATGATTACAAATTAACGCACGTGACGAAGCTCGTATATTTGTCTTCGCAGAAATTTAGAGAATTCACGTAATATTTATTTGTGTCCTTGGTCCAGATTGAAAGATAATGATTTGGTCTTGATTTTATGAATTTAAAAAAATTTTGGGAACAATTCATTCTTTTGGCGATGAGTTAACGCAAGGTTTCGATCCGATGATTTTTCTGGAAAAACCTTGGACTTTGAAGTTACAGATTTTTGAATCGTTCAAGAAAATAACCTTCTTGAATGCCGTAGCTTCTGCACAGATATTCCAAAAAATTTCTTTACTGCGAAATTATTTCTTTCCACCTCTAAAATAATATCTTGTCAGCATAGATTGTCTGTCAACAACAAGTGTTATTGTTAAAAACATATACACTCACATGTATTGCAGTTTTTAACAAAGAAAATTTTTCTTTTCTGCAGAGTCGTTTATTTTTATCTGAAGTAAGTTAATACAATGGATTACCAGTTAACAACATAATGATCATTGTTTTTTTTATTGATTAAAAACAAATTCTTTGGACAAAAACTTCTGCGAAAAACGCTTGATAGTTTAAAAACTATTGATTAGTTTTTTGAAACTTTAAATGAGCCGTTATAGTGGACACTGTATAAATCGCCATGAAAAAAATAGCTTTCCTGAAAACATAAAAGATTACGTAAATGGTGCAATCAATTTTAATTGTGTGTACAACCAATTTTTTTGTGCTGAATTTTACTCTTATCAAATTTAATTATCTCGGAAGGACAATCTTGACGCCTTTGATATAAGAGATAACGACTCCAGTGCAGATTATATAAGCTAATGAAGTAGTAGCGTATTCATTAGTTACATTGTTAATATAAATTTTTGTTCATACAATAATCATTTTTCATATGATTAAAAAAGATGAGGATTCTCTGGACTCTGGTTTTATCTTCGGCCGTTGTGCTCAATTCTATTGGTGAATACAATGATATAATATGTCTATATTTTGATAAATTTCTTTCAAGCTTTACGCAAGTAAAATTTTTTCAGTTGCATGTACTTATAGATCAAAATCCTTCAAAAATAAAACATAAGTGGTTTTTAAACAAATTCTCAAACTGAAAAAAATCTAGCAAGTTACGTTCTTGCGACATAATAAATTTTATTAAAAATAATTACATTATTATATATACATTTACATTACGGGATCCCCGCTCACATTAGAAACTAAACTAATCAGTCGGAAAACAATTTCAAGGAAATTGGCAGGTTTCTTAATAAAAAATATCCAGGTGCTTTTTCAACTTTTGCGATAAAAATATTATCAATTAAATTACAATGTTATTAATATTTTGGCAGGTTTGTAATATTTAAAGACCAAAAATATAAGCAAACCATGTACCAACAGATCGCTACATCATTAGGCAACACCCATCAATCATCATCAATATTTAATAAACTAATTATTGTTTGTATTCCCTCTACACTGACTCCCTGCTCACAGTAAAAAAAAAGGATCATTCTTGTTGCAGATCATTTTGCTCCAACGATCATTTGACTTTCGAGATCATAATGATCTGTCGTTCTTCACTATAATTTCCCAGATTTTCTGGAAAATTCTCTGAATGGGAATCCAAAAAGTGGAGCTTCAGGCTCATTCAACATCCATATTTGTTATTGCCAAGAAATTTCTTACAAACATCGACGATTGCACGGCTTTTCCTGTGTTTGACCTTGAAATAACCTTGAACCTGAAGCGGTGGAGGTAAATTGACCTCGGATTTCTATGCAGCGACCCTAAAAACATATACAAAAGATCTTTGAAGTTTATTTTTCCGGCTTTCCCTGTGTTTGACCTTGAAATGACATTGAACTTGAAGCGGTGGAGGTAAATGAACCTCGGACTCATATTCGGCGCGTCAAAATACATAAGGATGAAGTGGTCTTGTTAAAGAGTCATCACCTTTTTTTTTGTAAACCAGTGAAATCTTACATGAATTATAAAACAAAAGAAAGACTTTTCCTGAACTAACGCGTTTAGATCATTCTCTGTGTTTTAGCAAAGAACCTAATATTCCTAATTACCAATGATATGTATATGTGTGTATAAATACTTAAAGTATCTGGACATATTTGCTGTATCCAACAGTTAATAGCCAACATTAATGATACTTTTTATAATTTTTTTTACGCCTGTTGAATACCTATTTTTAATTTCAGTGGTCAAATATATCGTTACCACAGTGTATCTGTAACATGCACCACCTGTTCCTCAGATGGTCGTCTAGCTCTAGAAACTTTTCGAAAACAAACACGAAATTTTAGCAAAAAGAATAAAAAGTTCGGTAAAAATAATTTTTTTCCAATACATAATATTATTTTATATTTCCAATGTTTTTCAGGAAAAATAATCTTTCCTCTTTTCAAAATTCCACGAATAATAATATTGCAATTCTTGAAAATATAATTAAATAATATATTGTTCCCGAGAGCTGATTTCCCGCACTTCTTCTTTTGTTGTGATGAAATTTCTTGAAAAACAAATATTTTCAGACAAAGTTTCCTTTATTTTACTCCGCGATACTTAGTCAAAGATATGCATATGGCCTATATCCATGAAATAATTGTTTAATAATTGAATAATTGATTTTTAACTGTAGGCAGAAATGGAGTTCTGTTTTCAAGGAGTTTGGATTTTGTAGTAAAAGTTGTTAAAAAGTCTGAAGGGGAGAAATTGTTATCAGAAGCCAGGTGTTCAGAAGGAATAAGTCCAAGCTGTCTTGATAGAAGCTACATGCTTGAATAATACTATTTTTTATTTTCTTATCCAATCCACGTTTTTGTTCACTTTGTTTCATCAAATCTTTAATATAAGAAGTGATGCAAGGATTTGACTTCTTTTTTGCTTCAAGGATATGGCGAGGCGCAAATTTGTCAAAGTCTGTAGATGAAAATGTGGTTTGACAAGTCACCTTTCTATGTATGTCCTTATCAGAGAAAATGCTTTTCCAGGTAAGTAGAGAGGCGCCCAAGAGGTTCAGTTTCATTTATATTTGTGAGATTACGTATGGATATAGGAGTTATACTAGAGGAAGGATTAAAAGAGAACTGGTGTTGAATGCTGATAAGAACATGGTTTGAGAGGAACGAGATTGAGTGTCGAGTAGAATAAATCACCCTGTCTATATCATCAATGATCATCCAGTCAATCCATTTACTCATACTAGAAAGATCGGTGTGCTGGGTGATATTATGGTGAACTATAAATAATCCAGCGGAGAATACTACTGATTCTAAAAGGTGAGTTAAATTGCTGGTAGTATTAAGATTTGCGTTTAGGTTACTTGTAAGTACAATTTTATTGTAATTATGTATAAGATCAAAAATATCAGTCTCAAGTTCCCTGCCGTAGGAGGCATAACGAGGTTTGTAAATCACATCCACCAACACACTATTCTGAGGCGACGATTCCTTGATAAAAAGGTACTCAGCAGTCAAGTAATTGGCAAGAGGACAGATCTTGGACAGGACTATGATATGATGGGGACAGAACATAAAGGGATGCTTAAATTCCTGATAGTGGGCAGGTAAAGACTGAGCGTGAACGTGACAAATAGTTAAGGTTTCCATTTTGAGAGTAATAGGTAAAGTTCAAGTATAGTCAAATATAGAAGTGTCTGAAACAGGTGAATAAGTTGAAGAGGTCTTTCCGTAAATCTAAAGTGACAGTAACTAATAACTGACAAAACCCAGTTCACTTGATTTGAATTTGCAAGGACCGTGCAAGGTTGAAATAGGGCAGTAAAAAATACAAGAATTTTGATATTGAAGTTGATATTTAACTTCAGAAGGTACTTAGAGAGTAGTTGTTATTGTAGTCTTTTAACAGATTGGCTGTTCGACAGGCGTATTCATGGCGACCTATCCTCCTTACGACAGAAAAATTCTCCGCCGGAAATCCACACGTATTTCATTTTTTTCATCTTCTAAGACCGAGAGCAATGGCATAAACCTTCCCGTTGAAAGGTGCTAATGCCTCAAGAAGGTAAACAAAACGCTTCTCGTTGTCAGTCCATCCCATACTCGATGTGGAAAACTCTTTCTTAACCTTACGTCTCGCAGTCAGTTTACCCCACAGATCTTGCCTGCCGAATTTGACTACAATAGGGAGACCATGAATTTCCACCGTAGTATGCAGAGCCGCTTGCTCGTTGACATTAAGCGCGTGCTCAAGAGTAACCACTTAGGCTTTGAAGTCTTTAGCTTCCTTCTTGACCAATTCAATTTCTTCCTTTTGCACTTTGGAGCCAGATTAAAATGAGTCGATACGCCTGTCGTTGTTTTCGAGTTCATTTTGGATTGTGTGACTGTGCAAGATCTTCACTTTTGACATCGGAGACCACTTTACGCAAGAGTACAAAATCTGTACTACCGACATCCTGGCGATTAGTCGTGCCAGGGTTTGCACTTAAGCTTGCAAATTGCACCGCAGAGTTGGCACTAGTGGGCAATGGTGCACAAAACTTGAAACAATAATCCACTTGCCCCTTTTTAAGTTTTTCAAAAGGATTTTTTTGAGAGGATGAGTGTGAAACTGTTACGAATTTGCTGAAAAATTATTAGAAAAAGTTATGAGTATTTTAATTAAAAAAATTTTAAACGCGAATTATCAAAGCATGGTCTAAACTTTTGTTGAAATTGTGATAATAATTAATTTAACATGTGATTCTCTTTACTTTTTTCTTTCTGATTATCAGAGAATTTCTTGTCTTCTTTGGACATCCATTTGAAAATTTCAAAAAAGTTTAAGATTGACGCAATGATGACGGTTTCTCTGAAAATATTCAAATTAAATATACCCAAATGCCCTAGCGTTTTTTCTCTGGATTTTTTTCAAGATTCATCTTTATGTAAAGAGTATATGGCATGATAATCTGCCCTGTGTCCGTATCTTGTAGAGAAGAGAGAATTTTTTTTGCGCGAAAAACAAAAATTCACGTTTATTTCCAAAACCGTACTAAATGTGCACAAAGTGAAAAAAAAAGAAAATTGTCTTTAAAAAGTTCTAGAAAAATGTTACAAGTAGCAAAAAGTAAGATAATGTTTTCATATTTAATGCACTAGGTGCTACAGTACTACACTATTATTGTCAGATAGAATAGAACAATTGGCCAACCCCAAATAGACTTTACGTAATTTGTGCGCGGCCCCTTAGACTGGTTTATGAAATATAAATATCTCAGAAGAATAAGCTGAAGCCGAGCATGATCTCAGAGATAACGAATACATTATATATTATATAATCTTATGTAACACCAGAATAATCATTATTTAAACTGTGAACTTAGTTCTTTATTAATACATTAACCGTTTTTTTTCTACTTGGAAAGAATGATAATCGCATATACTTTGGCCTTATACTTGGCAGTTTTCCTTAACTCTATTGGTGAATATAATAATATAATATGTTTCTCTATACTTTTAAAAATATTTTTAAACTTTCCGCTAATAACAATTTGCCCGACGCAATCTGCATTCTATCCTAATTACTATTTTGAAGCAAAGTCGACAGGCTTTATCTTGATCGCTTGAAACGAATTTGGCAACAATAAAACAGAGAAATTAATCCCAGCCTATAGAAGCAATGTAAAATACTTTACAATACGACGTTTGGTAGGGTTAAAACGGACTGACATATGGGTTGCGGTTAATCTGTATACTGATTTCATCAACGGATAAAAGCAGGACATCTCGGATGACAAAAAAAGAGTTTCGGATTGAATTCGCAATTCGGGAAAATTCTCCGGAATCCGTATTTTGTTCTAAATTGCAAGAGAGGCGATCTTTAACATAGCCCTTTTTGTGCGTAGAAGTTTCCTATATGGCACCTAAGCACGGCTGCGCAAAGCTTCTTTTTGTTCTCCCGGAATTCCGCACACCCAACATACAGATATTCATGCCGAACATCTACTATCTAAAAATATGGTTGACGACAAATGCCTAAATAATGCATTTTTTTATTAAATTTGTTTGGACAAATCATACAATTCGTCTGCTCAGTATGACTGTTGATGAAATTACTATGGACTTTCCAATTAAGAAAGTTGACGTTAAAACGAAAATTTTCTTCGATAAATGTTCGAATAATGCATTTGTTTAGTTACTTTTTCTAAAAAAAACATAAAATTTATCAACTAATTATCAATATTGCTGAAATTATCATGATGTTCCAAATTAAAAGGACTGGAATTAAAGAAAACAAATGTTTTCGTTGATAAATCCGTGGATAATGCATTTGTTTATACTATTCCCATGCATAATCTTAAGAGAATATTTCTCCACTAGAATATTGATGCTATCGAAATACCGTGTAGTATGATTAAAAAACACATTAAATTATTGAAAATTATAGAAAAAATACATTGAACAAATAATTTGTTTATATAACACTTTTTTGTTTAGTATAGTATGACCGAACATCTTTAACTAATGTTACGCAATGAAACGTAGGCGATTGAAACTATATTACTATCATTAACGAGCACCGGGAACGCCAAACAGTTTTGCACCAAAAAAGTAATTTGTTTCCACTGTTAAGTTACCAGGAAAGGGCCCCTTTACTCTCGCAAAATAATTCTATATCTCCGTCGGGACCCCGCGGCTTAATTTGACTTCAATGAATTCACAATATACGAACGTACTCTTAATAAATTATAAGAATGTAAAAATATGTAATTCTCTGTCTCTTCTTGCAGAGTCAAGTACCCAATTCGAGTGTTTACCGAATGGCGAACCTATTCCTGGTGTTCCTCGCAGCAGACAGCCTTGTTTGCCTAAAAGAAATCATTCACGTAATGGATCTCTTCCTTCTGCCGAGCCTTCTATTCGTGTCAGGTCCAGGTCTCCTGGTACAAGGTGTATTGTCACACCTACCAGAATTGCTTCTTCTGATGGACCGGAATATGATCTTAACGATATTAAATATATTCGGCTTATTCCCAATGCGAATCCCCATCGAATATTCGAACTTCGAAGATACACTTTTCCTGCCAATAAACCAATTAAATTACGCGTAAGAAACGGTAAATATTCGCCCATTCCAAACCATGAACATATTGTATTATCAACATCCGATGGTGATATCTTTGCAATTTTGGAGAGTAGCGATTTTCTTGCTGGATTGTATGGTTGTAGTGGTAAAAGACGAGTGAAAATAAACATGGAAAGCGGCACGATTACCCCATTAACCGCACAAGAATTCGCTGAAACTCCAGTAGGTGTCAACCGCGAAATCGTAGTGCATTTTAGAGTAGAGCGTGTAAGCTACAATCCTCGCAATCTAATCATACATTGAATTAAAAAAAAATTTAATCCAAAATTTATTCTTGTTTCCGATTCGGACTCGGTATAAAATGTTGTGTGTAAGTTGTAACTAAAAATAATAAAAAGTCAATGTATTATGGATCTTAAGGCTTTAATCTTTCGCCGATGCTGCAGCTAGTGATTTTCGGAAATTATATAAAAAAAAAGGTTTCTTTTCATTCCCTCACGTAAATATTTTCAAAGGAAACCAACACAGAAAAAAACTGGGGATCAACTAAAGTTGTAGCTTGAATAAAAGTTGATATCTTTCAGAACTTGAGCTCCAATAGAAACCTGAAGAGAACCAAAAGGGTTCCTTTGGAGACTTGAATCAGAACAACATGAAGGCTGCATAATCTGCAAAAGATAATTATCAAGATAATATTTTGTACTTTATTTCTCTTCATTGAATGATGTCCGCCATACCTCTATTACATGTGTGCTTAAACGTAAAATTGTGTTATTGACTAGATAAAATGTAGAAGTGGGCAAAGCGAAAAATAGGTTCTTTGGAAAAAGTCATTATTAAAATTGGGATATTTTGGAGGTCCAACTGGTGTCTCCTTTGAAACTAATTTATTGTTTTAGGTTCCTTTTCAGCAAGAGGGGTTCCTATTTGCTGCAGGTCCTTGAGAAAAAAAATTTTTTCTTCTCCAAATAAAGTTTTTTCTCTACGATAGGTTTATACTGATGTAACTATAATAATCTTCCTAAAAGGAAGATCACTGTAAAAATTATTGCACAAAATTTCACAGCGTTTATGTACATATTACTTTGTTTACAAAAAAAGAATCAACTACTAACTAAAATCGTTTTTATTTTATAAAATAGAGGTGAACCTTCCGAAATTGCTGCCATGCCGGGACCTCAGAGGTCGATGAAGGTCGAATCCATGGAGGAACCTTTCACCTCTAATTGAATCTTCAAATAAAAAGAATAATTTTCAACTAAAAAATACGATTTTTTTTAACTAAATACATACATTTTTAACCAAATAGTTAAAGTTTCAACCAATGAGATTAATTTTCCACGATGAAGAACGTATTTTCAATAAAATACATAAATTTTTAACCAATAATTTGTAAGGTACGTTCATATCAACCGCTTACAATAGTTTTTAGAGAAAGAAAAAATAAATTACCAACAAAATAGTTAAATTTTCAACAAAAGAAAATGAATTTTTTCCTAAAATAATTAATCTTTCACCAAAAAACAAATTTTAAACAATGTTCAACTTTCGACCAAGTCGTTGAGTTTGCACCGAAATTTTGAATTTTTTGGTCGAAAATATTAATTTTCCACAACACAGTTAAAATTTGAACACTAAAATGTCAATTTCTAAAAAAAAAGTTAATTTTCAAGAAAAGAAAAGTTTAATTTCTAACCATACTGTTACAGCTTTAACCAAAAAATATGAGGTTTCTAGAAAAAGATAAATTTTCAATCGAAAAAGGATGACTGTGACGCCTGTGATAAATAGGTAAGAATTTTGATAATTTATAGAATGAAAAATAAGATTTTAAATAAACAGAATCATTTGCCGCAAAAACATGTTATTTGCCAAATGGAATAAAACGACACGTATCTTACCAATTTGCGGAGAATTTGTTTTTGATAAAGTTATGAGTATTTGAATTTAAAAATGTAAAACAAGTATTATCAAAGCGCAGTCAAAACTTTTGTTGTAAATGTGATACTCTTTAATTCAATATATTAAATTATATTATCCTTTTTTTCTGATTCTAATAGATTCCGTTTTTTTCCTCTTGATTTGTTGAAGATTCGTCCTCATGTAAATAGTATATTCCATTATGGTTTGCCTTGTGCTGTTTAAAAATCTTTCAGTAAACGAATAATGAAGTACATAAGATAGAATAAATCGCGCGGCCTCTGAGACTGATTTATGAAATATAAATATCTCAGAAGAATAAGCTGAAGGCGAGCATGATCTCAGAGATGACGACTACATCATATATTATATAATCTTATGTAACCCCGGAATAATCATTAGTTATACTATCAACTTAGCCCTTCATTAATATATTAACTAGTTTTTTTCTACCTGGAAAGAATGAGAATCGCATATACATTGCCCTTGTACTTGGCTGTTTTCCTTAACTCTATTGGTGAATATGATAATATAATATATCGATAATTTTAAAAATATTGTTAGACTTTCCGCAAATAACAATTCGTTCGACGTAATCTGCATTCTATCTAATTGCTATTTTCAAGCAAAGTCGATTGACTTTATTTTGCTAAAACTAAAAATTAAATGGAGACATTAAAGGATACAGATTTCGTCAACGGATACAAGTCGAGTGTCATGTCGGATAAAAAAAAAAGAAAAGAATTTCGGATTGATTCCGGAATTCAGACAAATTTAGGGGAATCCACATTGTGTCCGAAATTTTACATAAGCGGGCGATCTTTAACTTACAAGGAGAGGTCGCGAGATCTACACCGCCGATTGGACTGGAGCTTTACAGGATGAAAGTACATTGAAATCCGACCTCTCCTTGCTAGTCCTTAGAAATACAAGAAATAAGCCACAACGAGAAAAACTCTGGTCTTTTTTCATATAATCTCATCTCATCTCATCTCATCTCATCTCATCTCATCTCATATAAGCGAGATTCTCGAAAGAGCGTATATTTCGATCAACTATCTTGTTAGTGTCAGCATTGACATTGGATAATAAACAACTGTCGTAACTATTGTCCTGAAATTTAAGGTAGACATAACATAGAAAAAAGTATAATTGATACTACCGATTCCATAACGCCGCATAAAATTTGCATTTTACTACTTTTAACATATCACTTTGTAGGAAATTTCATGGCGCATCTTTTTTCTAGTGGCCAGAAAGTTGCATCTTTCCCGTTTCTGTAAATAATAAAAAATAAACTGTAGTATTTATTATACTCTCTCCCTTTTACGGGTTTGAGAGTCTTCAAAAGCGATTGTAAACCTAACTTAACCTACTTATATTTAATCGCACACTTCCTTCTGTACTCTAAGCGGAAACAGAAGCCCTGCACCTAAACTACTTTATCCTCTTTCCTTTTTACTACAGTCACAAACTCTCCCTTTACCCGAAATGTCAGATTGTCCCATTACAAGTTATAAAACTCAGCTTATTGTCTCTAACCTCCTTTCTCTTTCCTCACTCTTTTCGCTTTACCTCACTCAACTAGCAGTAACAAGTTCTCTCTCCTCCTAATCTATCATAATACGTTTTTCCTTCCTTCCCGATTTTTATTCTCTGATGCACATCACATCCTAAACGACACTGCAATCAATTTTTTTTCAACATATACCCTCTCACAAAACACCAACCACCATTATCTGCTTTTCAGTTGAACATTTTCACCACTCTCCCCTTCTTTCATCTCTTCTTTTACCATTGGTCCTCTTCTTTCTCCTTCAGCCGAATCCCATCCAATTCTGCCTTCCTCCGCGTTCCACTTCCAGATTGTCTCCCCTACTTTACTTTCATGTACTTCATTCTCACCTCGAAACCTGCCTGTTCCAACCTTTTCTTCTCTCTTCGAAGCCAATCTTCCACCAACTTCTTTCTCTTTGTCCAATCCTCCTCAATCTATAAGCCTGAGTTCTCGAGCTTACCCCTTGCCTCCAGCCACTTCGTTTTGCTATCCATCGATTTCAGTTTGAGCATCAATTCTCTGTCAATCTTCCAAGACTGCTCTACTTCCGCCGCACTCTGTGTGCATGCCGCTAGGCTCCCTACTACACTCAGCACCTCGCAATCATCTCCACTGACCCCAGGATCTTCAAGTTTCTCCATCTCGCTGCTCGGTCCTTCTTCTCTGCTACACACTCTTCCTTCGTCAAAGCCCTTGGAGGATTCTTCCATGTGCTCTTGTTCTTTTTTTTTTCACTTCAACTCGCTCCGAAAGACAAAGTTCTTAATATTTTCAGATGAAAATTTGAGAACTTATCCTTTAAACTATTTTAAAGATGATGTGCTGCTGAAAATGCATTGGTTTGGTAAAATAAAAAAGTTTTACATTTTTTTGTCAAGGAGTATGAAAATAATGTAGGACAATTTTCAATCGCTTCATTTATCGAGGAAATTTTGAGTAAGACCAAGCTTTCAGCGAAAGAAATGTTTATTAAGATATAATTAAGTTTTCCGAAAAGTATTACTTTAATTACTTCAATTACTTTCATGAAAATTCTATTAATAAACCACAAGTAATTTTCTTTATTAAGGCGAAATCATTAAGTACTTACATCTGACATTACATATATGTACATATTTACAGGGTGATTACAAACATTCAGAAAAATATATCATACAACACATAAGTCAGACTTTTGGTTTAGGCTATAAAGCGAATTTATTGCTTTAATGATATGAAAATGCATTGCAGATAATTGTGATGAAGTAAAGAATCTATTTTTTACCAGTAATATTCTAATCGTCATTAAATTCGTACTCATCATCCGACGAAAAATCTTGTTTGGAGGAGGCAACTTTAAGGACCCATTTTTCCCCCCTTTAGTTCCAATATACGCAAAATAATCTTTGAAAAAAATGTTTTCTTCTTCACTCAGATACGGTATTAAAGTTTTTGTGTCTTTGATTTTTGTTGCTGTGATGCCAGCTACACGGGGTAAAACTATTTCAAGCTCTTCTGGTGTAATCTCTGAATTGAGATGAAAGGTTTGCACAGTTTCTTTTGAATAATTATCACAAACTTTCATATTTGTTGGATAATACTTGATTACGCGAGCTTCAGAAATTTTTCATCCCCTTCGGTTTTTGCATGGGTGAATTAATTCAGGAAACTCTGAATTACTATTGATGATACTTAATTCGGAAATATTAAACATATCAGTGTGAGGCAAGTGTAAGTTATGATTCAAGTATACTGGAACTTGGATTGATTGAGTGCGGATTTACTGCTTCCGAGAATTGTTGCCGCGGCGGTTTCGAGCTGAGAGTGGAGCCCGAAATCCAAGCGTTAAACACCAACAGCGTAGCGACAAAGGTGCGCAGTAATATTATGTATTCCAATAGGTACAGGTTTATACGCCACTGAATGGTCACGTTTGGACGGTCTGGGTTTACCACTGAAGGCCACGGAAGCCATCCCCAAAACCGATGGTCTTATGTTGAGACACTGCAACCTTGACAGACACGATGGCGCGGATTCTATTCCCGAAACAGGAAGCAAGGCTGAATGTGTTTTCAGAAAGCTTCGCTTCTGTTCCTTCGTATATGACCCCACAGATACCCTGCAAGTTATAATTAACCCTATAGTACAATCGCTAATGCCCCTGGCAGTCGATGCGACTATAAACATTCAAATAATAAAAAATGAACCGATTCTTTTAGAGGACACGTATCAGATTCTGTAACACTTTCATAGTATTAAGTAAGTGAATAATACATAGTGTTCAAATCTAACTCAGGATTTTCAAAATATTTAAAGAGGGCCTGCTAAAATGTGCCTTTCGGTATGGTTTATTGTAACCGTGTACCTCAATCACCTAAATCTGTCGTTTCCTGGTAAGAAGACATCACTACTGGTCACAGGCTTTGAGGATAGCCGCTTATGTCATTATAACGACTATCCTCAAAGCCTGTCATGAATAGTGATGCCTTCTTGTAAGTTTAAGGCCTTGCAACGGAAACTCTTATAGACAGGTTTTATGTTTTTAATATGCACCTATTAAAAAGACATTGTTCACAAATATAGTTGTATTCTAGCGGAAGAAACGGCGCGGTGCGGTGCAACCGGGCACTGAAGTTATCACCTCTGACGTGCTCGACCAATGCTGTTTGAATGCACCTATTTTGTTAACGATTAATTCAATTGAAATAATACTTTTTAGAAAACTTTATTCTATCCTAATAAAAATTTCTTTTGCTGAAAGTTTAGGCTTACTCAAAATTCCCTCGATGAACTATGAAGAAACATCTTTAAAAAATGTTACTCTATGAAACGGACCTGGAACGTCAAATGGAAAAAGTGCCCTTTTTTGTTATATTTATTAATTTATAAAACAATTGAAGAACTGAATAAAAAATCAGGATCGACAATTATCTGGGAAATTTTAAAAGCGTTTGTGAAAAATTGTTTACGTTCAAAGCGGTCAATATATGTGATCAGTACGTTATTTTGAACCAAAGATGTATGTTTTCTCCACTGTGAAGCGGCCGGTAAAGAACCCCTTACTTTCGCAAAATAATTATACATCACCTTTGGGATTTAGCGACTAAATTTTGCCACAATGAATTCATAATATACTAACGTACTCTTAATAAATTATAAGAATGTGAAAATATGTAATCCTCTGTTTCTTTTTGCAGAGTTAAGTACCCAATTCGAGTGTTTACCGAATGGAGAACCTATTCCTTTTGTTGCTCGTAGCAGAACTCCTTGTTTGCCTGAAAGAAATCGTTTACCCGATAGGTCTCTTCCTTCTGCCGAGCCTTCTATTCGTATCAGGTTCAGGTCTCCCCCTGCCAGGTGTATTGATACACCCACCAGAATTGCTTCTTCTGACGGAAATGGATATGATCTTGAAGAACTTGAATTTATTCGTCTTATCCCTAATGCGAATCCGAATCGAGTACTAGTACTTCAAAGATACACTTTTCCTGCCAATATACCAATTAAATTACGTGTAGGCAAGTGTAAATATTCGCCCATTCCGAACCATGAACAAATTGTATTATCAACCTCTGATGGTGACGTCTTTGCAATATTGGAAAGTAGAGATTTTTTTGCTGGCTTATATGGTCTTAGGGGTAAAAGACGGGTGAAAGTAAACACGGAAAGCGGCAATATTAACATATTGACACAACAAGAAACCGCTGAAACTCCAGTAGGTACCCGTCGCAAAATCCTAAAGAATTTTAGAGTAGAGCGTCTAAACGACAATATTTCACATCATACATTTAATTGAAGGAAAGAGCAAAACTAAAATCTAATAGTATTTGTGATGCGAGGTCGGCTGAAAATGTTATTTCAAAGTTATATGGTCTGCAAATTATATGTATTGTTAATGTTACTGTTATTTCATCTTAAGCAATTCAGATTTTCGTCGTGATAAATAAAGCTACGCCATATTTTTTCGAAGAATTGGGTGAAAAATGTACGCGCTACGTTAATCATTCTTTTTATTTTATCAACAAATATATACTGTTTAAAACTGCCATAGTTATGCATTATTCTCCTAGTTCTGGTTGAAAATTATCGGCATTAACAAAGTGGAATTAGGTACTTTCAGTTAAAATATGACCGGTCCATCAAATAGCTAGCTGAATGGAAAACAAAGCATCAAACGCTTGGGAATGTATATGGCACTAAACTTTTGTTTTTAAATATCTTCATGAAAAAATCATCTCTGAATATCAGTTATAGCCTAGCTTTCTATTTTTAACTTTAATTGCGTAATTGATACGAAGTTTTGAACTTGGTACACTTAATTTGATACCTTAGGGTAGGGATTTCGCGAAAAGCTTGCTTCTCATACCTGCTCGTGGCTAATAACGACGTTCCGCTACTGTCTCGATTTTTGTTTACGATGAAGGAAAAGGGTCCGCTACTCCGTGCAATTCTTTTACCTACCTCGGCTTAGGCTTTCTATTTCCGGACCTACATAATTTTCTATACAGTATTATTTCTACTTTTTCGTCATAGCGAGATGATATTAGTTTTATGTGAAAATCGAATATCACGGATTTCTTTAAATCTCCACGTTTCAGGATCCCTGAATTCGAAAAAAAGGTTTTACGCTGGTGCATGTCTGTCGTCGTTGTTGTCTTCCGTATACCTGATGACTTTTGAAAGAAGAATCGGTTTGGATGTTGCTTTGGCATACGTTCTGAGGGACCAAAAAGAAAGATCGAGTTCGTTAGCCAGCATTTGTTGAAGAAACGGTTCTGGTTTGAACCACAAAAAATAATAACCCGAAGCCCCGAGCAACAGCACAACAACAATCTGGTTTTGTTGACCAGAACGTTGTATTCCTAAGCTACCATAAAACTGCCTGGTAAAGATTTCTGGTTGAACTTACTAGAAATTCTGGTTAAATTTACTCGAATTTCTGGTAACATTAACCAGAAAATTCTCAACTAGAAAATTCTGATACTTTTAACCAGAATTTATAGTAACCAGAATTCTGGTTAGTTCAACCAGAGTTTTTTTTTAGTGTTGGTGGGCACTCCCGCCATACATTTTGCGGTAAAACTATACAAGAGACGGAAAACGATAATCAGATAAAAATTGTGCTCACAAGATACGAAAAAACATAATAGACAAAATTTGTTCACCCAAGAAAGAGGAATTTTTATTAGTATTTTTTTATAGAATACCTAGATTTTGTTTTAATCGTAAAAAATAACATCAGGTTCAATCAGTCAAATTTGGGACACCCCGTCCGAACATATGTCGTCATCGAGTTTTTTTTTTTGTAACCTCTCGGCAACTATGGCCACTTTCAAGTGACTTCAAAGAGCCCAGCCATAATAGGCTGTTGGACCTCTCAGCCGCATTTTCTTCTGTTCCCTGATTTTATTTCATGTGCTGCTATCAGAATGTTCCCTCTTTGGAGTCCCCATCTGACAAGTAGTTGCGTTCGATTGATTTAAAAGTTGGTGTCTCAACCTCTTCCTAGCAGCTCCCGACAATCTAGTTGGTCGTGGGTTTTCCATTTGGCTTGACCCGCGTAATTAGTGTCGCTAGAGTTACTTCCAGATGGTTCCCCACGTATAGATTCCGAAGTATGTTCGAAAGCTCCTTCAGTAATGTTCATCTTCACAGCGAACATGCTTTTTCCAGAGTGCTTTGAATGACGTTGACTGGTCGATTTTAGAAAATGTCGTATCAATAAACCAGGCCTGTAAGCGTTTCTATGATACATTCGGCATACTATTCGAAATTCACTTTCTTAAATGTAATACTATAATCATCAATGCAATCTTACTCATCCACCGTGGCTTACAAAAGATATTTTCTATCAAATTCGATTAAAAGATACGTATCGATTAATGTAATATAACCTTCAATCTATGTTACCAAGAACTTTATGAATATCTGAAAAAAAAATTTTGAGCGCTGCTTTCAAGCATTATAACAGTAATATAGAAAGTGGGATTATTGTAAATCCTACTTCCTTTTTGTCATATTCAAATAAACAAAAAAAGATCCCTACTAAAAGAAAGCTGATTCTGATCTGACCCCAACATCTCGTATTGAAGAATGTTCTGAATTTCTGCTTCCTCAACTAAAAATTTTGTTTCATTTTTCGATTTGAATTGGTTATTTCCCTTCTGTTTGGAAAACTACTCTATCTGTCTTGTTTAAAAGAAGGGTGACAAACCTCTTATTGTTAACTATATAACCATATCGGTTTCTTGTGGCTTCCCTAAACTATTCAAATTGCGAAATTACAATTTTAGATCTCGGGTGGCGTGATCTTAAGTTATCCTGTCCTATCTCTGATATAACTTCCTGCATTTATCTTCTAGATGATACTGAAAAATTTGACAACTATTGAACATCCAATAAACTTGAAATTAACATTCAGAAGTGTCAAAAATGACAATTTTTCGTTCCTGTAAACGAGATAAGCTAATTAGCTTTCCAAGCAAAATACAACGGGTAATTCTCGAGAGAGCATCGGCAATGCTTGACCTTGGATTCACAATAACTTAAGATCTCTCTTTTATTGATATGTATTGTGACGGGGTATTTGATTAACCGCACAAAATAGTGACATTATTCAAAACTTAACCTAATTTAATGAGGGGAAATGAATCTATAGCAACGAATCAAAACTTATTTGGCTGTTTTAAACAGTTGGGGTACCAGTTCATTAAATTTAATAGTCTTGTCAAGCTTGAATAATAAAAATTCTTTAATTAGGTGTGGGAAACATTACCCATTAATAACGTGAGGTTGTGTAAGAATAAAAGCTAACCAAGATACTTGCCAGAAAATGAAGTTTCAATTGTATTATTTATAATTTCAAATACTCAGTTCTGTTCTTTTGTTTGTTGACATATTCTTCTCATCCTGCGAGTTGGCATGGGGTGGTCCTCCAGCCACGCCTTTACTTTTGAGACGCCGATACCAGCACCAATTTCACCCACAGGGATTGCATGGCTACCTCACGGACGAGAACTCAACGACATTTCCTGGGAAATATGCCTGGATGAGAGTCCCTTTCATTAAAGAATGCCAGGGAAACCAGGACGTCGACACGCACTTTGCTATTGACTTCTTGTAGGGATCGATTTGTTAAATATTATTCAAACCACGCAATTACAGTTCTGGATAGATTAAACGTTCTAAGTTTGCGTAAAAGAATTTCGTGATCAACTAAATCAAACGCTTTTGAAAAATCAAATAAAACCACTATCGTGATCTCCCTCCTATCAATAGCGATTTTAAAGTCAGTGGTCACCTAATTGTTTTAAACATTAATTTGTTTCTCATACTGAAAATTTTCTGAAAAATGTGAATGAATTGGCTGATTTTTAAGGTTTTTTTTTTATCCTTTACAAATCAACTCCTATGAACTCTCAGGTTATATATCTCTTCACTGAAAGTAACAATGTAAGCAGAAGTGTTGAAAACACTGAACAATTTTCCGCTTTGTGTTAATTAACAATATAAGGCCAATTGCCCAGTATTCACTACATTAAGGTATTCGCCAATAACTTCAGCTTTTTTAAATGGAAATTAATAGAATTATATTTGCTTTCTTAAGACTTTTTACGAAAATTATTCTATTCAGTGGTAAAACACACTTCCCAAATATTGAAGATGACTGGGCCCCCGGCCATTTACCTTATGCTTCAGTCCTGTTTTGAGAAACATCTGTATTTTTGATTAGAATGACCGCCAAAATTTGTTAACCAAATGAATGTATGAATTATTACTGGTTCCACCAGTAAGCCTAATTTGACTGGACTCAGTTCGATTGATGTATTTTTACATTTTAATGTTTATATTTCAGCTTTCCCACAGTCAAATTGACAGTCGATGGTTTTAGAGGGCGCATGACTGAATCAAGAATGTCGAAATACAATAATCCTGACAATATCAAAGATTTTATAGAAGCGTTAAAAGGATCAGTCTTTTGTAAGGGCACAGTTCAAGATGGAGAGGAGATTGCTGTGATTATTGAAACAAACGGTATTGCTAATCACATCAAAGATGCGAAGGTCCTTTATTTGGATGAATCTATGAAGGTTAATTTCCATTTACTTTGATAATCAATGAATACTATAATTTACGTTAATTATTTTATTTCATTATTTCCTCATTATTTCTTCTCCCCCCCCCCTTCTCGTGAATTCCCCATGGACTATGGCCAGGGGAAAGGAAAACTGCAAAAAACCTTTTCCCAAGTAGAGCCGATTTATCGATAGTTGCTTTTGGATGTACACATTCAATGTTATCGACTGCATACACCCTCGTTTGTGGTAAAACCCCCAACCTAACATATAGCAATTAGTGGGACACTCCTCCAAATACTAACTGTCGTTTGTCAAGTACATCACCTGAGCCATATCATCATTCTTGTTATTATTATTTTTTTTAATTATTATAACATTAAGCCAAATCCCTTTCCGGGTAGGTGTGACTCACTCGATTTTAGCCAAGTTACACTGTCAGGAATCAAGACATTCATATGAGAAAACGGAGAGTGGGAAGTGTATAAGGCGGTATGAGGGGAGTGAGGGTATAGATTTTTATATTAGTCTGGAATTCCCATGTTGCTCATTGAAGCAACATGCTCATTCTACAACACTGCTCCAACCCAGGTAGATGATCAATTTCTCTAGCAAGCAACCCTTGCAAAGAGTTCACAAAGTCACCATGTAAAACTCTTCACGCGGACCCATTAGTATCCAAGGAATTTCATTTCCAGTGTCTCTCACTCCACTGACACTCTTCTTCATGAATTTTTTTATAAACTATTTTTCGACACACTTTCTAGTCTACCAATGCTCATAAAAGCGCGTTTTATATATAAAGGTTGGACCTAATTCAAAATAATAAGTTCACATGTTTGTCTTTATAGATGCAATTCAAAGACTTTCAAGTCTTTCTGATGTACTTGGGCATACAAATTGGCAAACATGTAAGATAATTATTTTAATACACATACATAGAGCCCGTTGATACTACTATTTATCAAAAAGATACAATTTATAAAAGTATCAAAGCATAGTTTACAAAAATAATTATTTTATTTTGATAGGCTGAGGTAGCATGTTATGTTGTATGCACGAAAATTTCATCCGAACTGCGTACAAAATTATTCACGAAAATTCGGGAAGAGTATGAAGGATTCGAAAATCTGGAATTAATAGTAGGGCCTTACTGCGTTGATGTTGTTGAGGATGCAACCTCCATTTTCAATGTAGATTACAGTGGATCATGGCATCATTTTATACAGGTAACTTGATTTAATCACAAATCTTAATTCTGACTACTGATTCTGATTACTATTATTTAATAAATAATAATTAACCTTCATTTCGCAATAATGTTTCTGGCACATTGAAAGCGTACAAAACTTATTAATTTTGAATTTTAAATCATTGAAATGATAAAATATCCATGTAGAAAAATTTAATATTTTATGAGTAAAATTTTCAGTTTTATTACAAATCAAGCAATTTAAATTTGACACTTTTAACATGATAAAACTGAAATTTCTGTCCATTCGTTATCATTATAAAATATATAGAGCCCTAAGGATACAATCAAAAATTGATCAATTTCAAAAAAACATTATTTAAAGGGTTAACTACTAGCAAATTTGATGAATGTCCTACTTCTAAAATGCAAAGAATTTAAGTGAATTCATATAAATTTGAAATAATTCAAGGGACTTTGAAAGAATTCAGATGATATTTAATATTTTCAAAATTTCTTGGGGTTGAAAACAATATAAAGGATTTTAAAAGAGTGGAGAAGATTTCACAGGTTGGCCCGGGGTTGAATAGCATTTCCCTGTATATACAAGATTTTAGATGATTTTAATACATGTGAACAGATATCATAGCATGTCCATGCTTATAAACGAATAAAATTAGTTTTCATCAATTTTAAGATATTTAATCCAATTTAGATAGATTTTGAGTGGTTTTAATAACTTTTAATGATTCTGAGGGATTTTAATGATTTTATGTGATATTAGGATACTTGATGAAATTTTCAAATATTTTTGGAAATGTTCGGAGGTTTCAGAAGATTTAGGAAAAATTTATGTGATTTCATGCAATATTTTAAGATTGTAAGTGACTTCAATCAAAAGGATTTAAAAAAAGTCAGGAACCGGTCTGCAACTGAATTCAATAGTAGATAACAGGTCACTATTAATTTAGAATTCTCTAATTAAAAATTGAGAATTGACAGATATTTTTTGAATTTATTCATTCCTCATAACTTGAATTTGAAACGGAACCAGATTTAAATATTTTCATTATTTCAATATCAATAATAATCGATAATAATATTAAGTGCTTTGATCAAGATAACTTTCCCTTCCCACAGTTCTAGCAGGGTCTGCAATAATAATGTGGAATGGGTGGAGTATGGACTCCGCACTCACTACCTAGGATTTTTTAATTTTCTTCATCTTCCCTTCGCCCTAATCACTTTTCCGAAAATCGCCATTATACTTTCACAGTTCGAAATTAAAAAATTTAAGATTCAAAATTTCTACTTTTGATTGTTTAGTCTTGCTGATTTTGTTTCTAGTCCATTCATATCACTGGAAAGTTTTCACATATCCTAAAAAATTATCTAATTATTTCGACAGGTGTTACATTTTTACCTGCTGAAGTTAAATTTTTTGATGTCGGTAATCGACCCCTACCTCCCAATTTTTTCGTCTTGTAGAAAAAGAAATTCCGTATTTTTTTTTAATCGGCCAACCCGTGCCCTTAGGCTTTTCAAATTAACATGGGGGTTTAAATCGGAAAATATCAGTTTTCAAAAAAATTGAAGGAAAGGAGGACTCATTATCAACTTTCTGTGAATCAAAGTGTACTCACTTCTTAAGGAATATTCCAGGAATAACTTCCATCCACTAATCTTTTATTTTGGCACTCTAAACCACTACAGCAATTTTGAGCAATTAAAATAATTAAACATGCCAGAAAGTTGGGCTTTTTTTATGCAAAAATAAAAAATAACGCGAACGCATACCCCTAATTAAAAGTGTAGACATTGAAAAAAGTGTGTTTCAGAAGTAAATGATTTTGGGGCGCTTCACAAACATAGCCAACAACATAACAAATAAAGATAATCACATCAGTCACCTTAACAACACTCTAAACTATATCCTCAACCTCATAGTAACAATCAACAAATCCAAAAAACTACCCTTGGCCCATTAAATTAGACCTATTCAGGCTACCCTCAACTAAAACAGGCATACAAATTTCAAATTAAAAATAATCAACTCACACCCTTCCAAGACTAGTTTATAGCGTCTTCCTCACGGTAATATTCAGCAGCCCTCGCAAATTATTAGTGATACATTTAAGAAACCCCGCCTTAGCTGCCTTAAAGTGAAACAGCTGAAAAAATTTATGATTGAAAATAATCAGCCTTGAAACCCCATCCTAAGACTCTTGTTCATATCATCATCCCCACATAAATATGAAACAAAACCCCGAAAAATTACTCCTGATGCATTTAACCAAACCCATCTAGGCTGCCCATAAGAAAAACAGACATTATATTTGCAAATTAAAAATATTTAACTTACACACCTTCCCAAAACACAACTTCATATTCTTATCCCCACAGTAATATTCAGCAGCTCCAAACAATAGCCCCTAGCACATTTAAGGAAACCCGTCTAAGCTGCTTTCAACTAAAAGAGCTATACGAATTTCGGATTAAAACTACTCAACGAATTCTGGATTCAAAATTCTCACTACAGACACCTACTTAACACTTCATTTTATATCCCTATCCCCACAATAATACTCAACAACCCAAAAAACAACCCGTAGTACATAAAGCAACATCTAGTACATTTAACGTAGCCCCTCTCAGATACCTTCAACTGAAATGAAAAAAAATTTCAAATTAAAAAAGGCACCCTAGAAACTTGTCAGAGACTCTATTTCATATCCTCATCTCCACAGTAATATTCGAGAACATTAAAAAATAACCCCTAATATACTTAATGAATCCTGTCTCAGCTACCCTCAAGTAAAACAGCTAACAAAATGAGGAATATAAATAAGTCCCCCCGACACCTTTTCAAAACTCTAGGTCTTATTTTCATGAACACAGTGGTATTCAATAATCCCAAAAAACAACATCAAGTACATTTAATGAACCCTGCACTGAAAAAATGGTTCAGCTCTCCCAGCTAGAAGTTTACCTGGATTTCGTTTACTAAGAAAATATAGATGTGTTCCCTACATTTCTAGCTTTCTTACCTAAGTATCTATTTGTTTTAGTCCACTCTGCCATCTACAAATTATAAAGCTAATTTATCTAGATAATTTGTAGATTGCTAAAGTTAGCTAAAACAGTTAGATGTTCAGGTAACACAGCTAGAAATTTAGGTAACACAGATATATTTTCTTAGAAGACGCAATGCAGCTAAACGTCTAGCTGGGACAGCTAAACCATTTTTGGCAGTGTGTCTCAGTTGCCTTTAACTGAAAGAGAACAAACAATTTTTAATTAAAACTTAAAACTTCAGCCACCTTGCTGAGAATCTATTTCATATCAATATCCTTACAGTAATATTCATCAACCCCAACAATGTACGCCTAGTACATTTAACAAACCTCGTTTCAGATACCTGGAGCTATAACAGACAAAACATTCAAATTGAAAAGAAGCACCACAGACACATTCCCAAGACTCTTGATTATACCCTCATGAACATATAAGTATTCAACAAATCAAAAAAACAACCCTCAGTAGAATTTAAGAAACCCCGTCTGAGCTGCCTTTATTCCAACAGATAGAAAAAAGTGGTAATAAAAAATAAGTACCTGAGGCACCTTGCTATCACTCCTAGTCATATCTACATCCTCAAATAAATATCCAACAACCTCAAAAATCTACTTATAGTAACTTTTAAACCCTTCTAAGCCCTTCTAAGCTGCCTTCAACCAAAAGGACCAAAAAAATGTCAAAGAAAAAATAAGCACCCGATACACATTCTCGCAACACTAATTCATATCTTTATGAACACAGTATTACTCAGCAACACCTAAAACCACCAATAACACATTAAACGAGAGCCGTATCAGCTGCTTTCAACTAAAACAGCCAACAAAATTTGTGATTCAAAATAATTATCCCAGATACCTTCCCAAGACACTATTTCATACATTCCTATCCGCAGTGATATTCAAAAAAAGAAAAAAAGAAAAACATGGGAATGAGAATATGAACTAGAGTCTTTGGGAAGCATCTGCGGTGACTTTTTTCAATTTCAAATTTATTTAGCTGTTTTAATTGAAGGTAGCTGTGACAAGGATCGTTAAATGTACTAGAGCTTGTTTTTTGGGGTTGTAAATATTACTGTGAAGAGGGGTATATGAATTAGAGTCTTCAGAAGGTGTTTGGGCTGATTATTCTTAATTTGAAATTTTTTTTTTAGCTAAGTTCAGGCAGCTGAGACCAGCTTCGTTAAAATATACTAGGGGTTAATTTGTGTGTTGTTGAATATTACTATGAGAATGAGAATATAAACTAGATTCTTGGGCAGGCATCTGGGGTGGTTAATTTTGATTTCCAAATTTGAGCGATATCGGTTAATATTTACGGGTCGCGCAAACGCCATGGAGTTTCCCATTGATATAACATGGAAAAATGTCACCTTTTTGTAAATCTAATATTTTGAGATGATAAAATGTTAAAAATAATTTGTATTTTAGTATGATGTTCACAATTCATTAGAGAATAAGAATCAATCATAAATTTTGATAGCCAGTGAATTCAAGCCAGTCTCATGTGTCCCCAAAAGAGAATCCCATAAGTGCTAAACTTGAATTTTACATAATATTGCAATTTATTAACACTTTGAAAAATTTTATTTTATAAATAATTATTATTCCGTCATTTAAGAATACGGAGTCATATGTTAACTTATTTTCGATTGTTCAAACAACATCTAGAATTTTAAATCCCACTGTAATTTCAAAAGTTCGAAGACTAGGGAATTTCTTTTTGCGGAAAACGTACGAAGTGAGGGAAGGAGGGAGTTGATTAAATGAAATCGAAAGTGTAGTTTTGGACCACCATTTCAAACATACTTCACGAGCGCGTGGAATGAAGAGACATATCTATCGAATACAAATTTTTTGCATTTTTCCAGGATCCTAATGTGCTTCTTTTACGCGTGACATTAATATCGAACTATCTTTTTTATATTTTCGAACCACAATATTCCTGAGTTGTAACCATTCCCACTAATAAATAGATTTTTAAGGTTTGCTAGCCCCGGGCAAACCCCCTTATACTTTCAATCAGATTTTTTTCCACAGTACTTTTTCCCTTCTGACCACTACAATAATCGAAATTCCACCCTCTCTTACCCTCGCACCATGTTCATCACGAAAAATCAACTCTTGCTCGAAGCCCCTAACTCTATCCGATATTCCCCCGCATCCCACGAGAACACCTGTATTCGCCGCAAGCTCCTCTATCCCACGAAACTTTCCTCTTCCCTTTCAAACATTACTATTACCGTGAGACATTACTTCTGTCGGGACTTTCCCAATTCCACACTCATTGCTTATGATATTGTTGCAATCTTACAACAAAATCGGAAGAAAAGATATTTCAGATGCTAATAGAAATGTGCACCTTTGTTCGAAGGCGGAGATTATTACGAAGCAATTGTAGAGGCCCAAAGAATAGCGGAATCTGGCTTAACCGAGAAGACTTCTAAATTTTTAGACGAAGTCACGCGCGTGGCTATTTGGGGAACTAATTTCGTTCCGGTGATTGGTGCGCGCTTCGAAAGGAGCAATGATTTACATCTAAGCACCAGCCAGTCGATAAAATGTAAACTATTAAATGCCAGATCCACGGGAGAGTTCGTTGGTAAGAAATCCTTTTATTGATTACACAGCCCCACAAAAAGAAAGTAGGGTATCCGATGGAGAAGAGTGGACACATCCTATGAATTTGGAATGGCTGAATCCGAATACAATGTCAGCATTCCGCCATTACCTTCAGGTTTCTTTCTAACCTCAAAAAACGTAATTTTTTTTTGCCTATTTTTGTTCGCTGGTCCCAATAATTTGCTGTGGAGGAGAGGCTGTACAGAGAACAATACCGTAAAACCTTGCCATAAAAAAGTTGATGTTTCGCCAAACCAGAGTAGTCACATCCTATGGATTTCGTGTCGCTGAATCCGAATCCGAACTCAGAATTGCAAAATTAGAATTTTTCACTTCCTAACCTTTGAAAAATTGTTTCCGTGTTGATTTTTTTGGTGTAAGAAAACATTTAATCGAACAATAACAGCTTGTTCGGAAATTCTGACAGAGAATACACATTTAGCGGTTCGAATTACGCAGAAATTGTCTATTTCCACAACGCCGACAACCAGCAGTGAGACCCAGAAGAGAGGGAGGGGCTCAGAGGAAACCCCATCAGGAGGAGGGGGGCTAAGCCTATAAAGAGGCACCAGCTAACCCCTTGATAGTGGTGGTAGGGGACACAAGCTATCCGGACTCACTGCTCACTGCGGAGCAGTTTGAGCTCTTAAGAAAGGCCACCTGGATGGTGCTCGAAAGACTGTCCCCACATCAATGACCAAAATTCGAGACTTCCTTCTATGGGGGAAGGATCTTCGTATTTGTCGCAGCCAACCCAGCGGCTAAAGCTTGGCTACATAATACAGTAGCCGAGACAAGGCCCTGGGAAGGCCCAGACCTAAAAGTATGTGGGGGTTGAGTTGCTCGAAAAGATAGTGTGGGCTACGGCGTGGTTCCGAGGTAAGCTGGTCCTTCGGTGATTGAAAGAATACAAACCTTTACTAAGGACAGTGTCCTGACGAATCGGTTGGCACGATCGGCCTCAAGAAGAAGAGAGAGCGGAAGGTGCCAAGCAACTTCTGGTTTTACAAATTCCTGAGTCCCAGACGAGGGCTCTTAAGGTCCTTAACAACAAGCCCTTCTACCGCCTTGAGCAGGAAAACTTTAGGGTTGCCGGCCAGGGATAGTAGGAGCCTGCCGGGACACAGGCAGACCGGGAGCAGACTTAAAATGACTGTTCCTGTCGTAACCATTGCCTACATTGAATTCCATCACAGTGAAGGCGCCTCTGTGGTTCTACAGAGGGTCAAGGCTGCGAGGCCCACAGGTATCTCGCTAATTCAGTTACCTTGCTTAGTTCAACATACCATAAGGGGATTAGGGGGGGTTGGTTTTTATTGCAGGGACACCAAGGCGATTAAGCCAAGGGCCTGCATACTGGAAAAGGGAGTCAACGTTATCCCTCTGCTAAAGCTATGTTCGAGAGACTTGATGGTGGCCACAGCTCTGAAAGAAATAGGGAAGCTAGTCATGGGATCGGCCTACTTTCCACATGACAGCAATAACAACCTATAAGTGGAGGTACGTACACTGGTGGATTACTGCATGGGAAGGGGTTTTTCTCTTCTGCTGGGGTGCGATGCTAATCTAAATCAGTAGTGATTAGGTATTCCAATAGATTATTACCTCTTGAGTTGATGTCCGTGCTGCCCACAGAATATGATGGGAATTAGCATCGCACCCCAGCAGAAGAGGAAGACCCCTTACCTTGCAGTAATCTACCAGAGTACGTACCTCCACTGGTGGGTTAATGCAGCTGTCATAACGAAAGTAGGCCGATCCTGTGACTAGGTTCCCTATTCCTATTAGATATGTGGCTATCACCATCAGGTCTGTGAAACATAGCTTTAGCAGAGGGATAACTTTGACTCCTTTCTGCAGTATGCAAGTCCTTGGTTTGACCGCCTTGGTGTACCTGTAAGAAAAACCAGCCCCCCCCCCGTAATCTGCTTATGGTATGTCAAACTAACCAAGGTTTCTGGATTAGCGAGATACCTGTGTGCCTCGCGACCATGCCCCTCTGTAGAACCACAGAGGCGCCTTTGCTGTGCTGCAAGTTAATTTAGGTAATGGTTAGGCCAGGAGCAGTCATTTTTGGTCTGCTCCCGGTCTTCTTGTGTCCCGACAGGCTCCTCCTATCCCTGGCCGGCAACCCTAAATTTGACCTGTCATAGGTGGTAGAAGGGCATGTTATTGAGTACCGCAAGAGCCCTCGTCTGAGACTCAGAATCTTGTACAACTAGAAGCTGCTTGGTACCTTCCACTGTGTTTTCTCACTGAGGACGATCAAGCCTGACGATTCGGCAGGACGCTGTCCTTAGTGAAAAGTTGAATTTTTTTAATCGCCGAAGGACCACTTTACCCAGGAACCACGCCGTAGCCCACACCATCTTTTGGAGCAACTCAACGCCACATACTTTTAGGTCTGCGCCTTTCCAGGTCCTAGTCTGGACTACTGTATTATATAGCCAAGCTTTAGCCCCTAGAAAACCAGAGGGTGGTGATGGAATTCTGACTTCGGATTCGGATTCAGCGAACCAAAATCCATGGGATGTGATTACTCTTTTTCGTCGGACTACCTACATTTTTTGTGGGGCTGTGGTATTATAAACACACTGAAACTATAAAATTTGAACATCTAACTTTTTATCGGTCATTCATGCTTAGAGAATGAACCATTTTTCTTCTAAGCTTCTTGCAACATCAAAAGTCTTTCTAATTCTGAATATTAGAAATTATTTTTAAAAATTATTACAGAGAAAATGAATTCACTAGCTGAAAAGCAATCGAAAGATAAAAAGGAGGTTAAGAGCTGTATACCAAAAATAATCACTGACACTCTTCAACGAGTGAAGAAAGGAGGGTATGAGCATATAGGAATAATAATAATCATTATTATTATAATAAGATATTGAAAAAATCAGATTACTATAGGCACTAACATTTTTAGATTAACTATAAAGGAAGGCATTCTGAAAGTAGAACGGCCCACGAGCTTGCTGATTACATTTCCGAAGAAAAGTAATATATTTATATATATATTTATTTATTTATAACACTTTATAAATGACATTTTACTTAACTCTAATTTTAATTAAAAATCGCAATGAAATTTGCCCTTTTTCACAAAAATAATACAGCCTATATGCTTTCTCCATAGAACTTCTGAATATTAAAAAGTCGTATGACTTTAAAAATATCGGGAAAAAAGTCATCATCGCAAGGAAAGAGAATCAAGGTAAATAGTTAACTCATTAATATTATAAGTGAAGACACCGATATATTTATTCCGAACTCCTAACAACCAATTTGAATTATAGTTGCACTGAAAAAAGTGACGAAAAGAGCAAGGGGTGGAAGAAGAAAGCCAACAAGTGGAAACAAGGGTTTGTGACACCAAGTTTTAATGTATTGCAATATAAGATGACATAATCTCATTTTATAATAATTATGGATATGAATTTTAAAATAGCACCGAGTAAGAGAGGAAGGCCAGCCCAAACGCAGTCGGTTATTGAGTCATCAGATGACGAAATCCATGAAGATGACGAGCAAAATAGAGACGTTATTGGAGAAGAGGACCTGGCACTTCTTCCCGACGGTAACTTTCAAAATATTGTCATTTCAGATAACCTGGAAAATAATATCGCAGATGACCTGGAAAATAATATCACAGATGAACTGGAAAATAATATTGCAGATGACCTGGAAAATAATATCGCGGATGACCTGGAAAATGCTGCAATTCAAGATTTGCTCGAAGACTTCATTCCGAGGGAACCAATAATAGATTTGACCAACGAAGACGTTCCAGAAGAAGATCGACTGAAGAAGCACGTCCGGCAGTACTGTAGGCGGAATCGATTTGGTACTTTTTTTATTGCATAATTTACGGCACTACTTCAAAATCTGAAAGAATCGAAATAAAGCTATACCACAGTTTGCAACTATTTCAAGTCCTTCCGAAACGTTCAGAATGAAATTGCAAAAAACAACCCCTGTATGTGAAAACTAACCTGTCTTCTGAAAAAAGGGAAAAATCTTAAAACAGTTGAACTACAGTTTTAAACTTTTTTCAGCCTTTCCGGAACACCCTTAATAATTTTATGAAAAATAACACCTATTTGCACAACCAACCTCCTCTTATTGAATATATTTAAGAAGCAGGAAAGAAGTAACATCTCATTTTACGGTGTTTGTACGGTTCTCGGGAAAATCACAAATAAATTTATCAAAAACAAACCCTACATATGAAAACTACTCTATGTTATAAAGCCCCTGTTCGTGAAAGTTACAGGTCCGTTCCGCGAGCACTTTATTTTATTTGTGCCATAATTTTGTGCTTAATTTTCAATAAACAACCCCTATCAACTAAAAACTACCCCGCAAAATAAATTGTGTACTTGGTCCTAATTTTAACATATAAAAGTCTTAGGCTATTTTCAGGCAGTCTAAAAAAAAACCCAAAATTAGTTTACAAAATTGTTCGGGTAAACAACTTCTGTTTATTCATTTTTGTCAAACCTTGTGTTGGTTTACCAAAAAATCATTTTTTTTTCATTTTTACTGTTATTTTTCACGATTAAAACAAAAACGAATCGTCCTATAAAAAAAGGATCGAACAGAAATTTGTAGATCTTTTTTTAATTCACAATTTTTATTTATTTGTCTTCTCTTGTATCTTGCATAGATTGATCGCAAAATGAAATATTTGATTTTTTATTACGTTTTCTGCGGTCAAGATTTGAATTCATGATATTTCGAAAAAATTTTAAAAGTTGTTACGATAATCTTATACGGCTTTTGAATTGCAACGTTTTTCTTCTGTTGGCTTTTTTCATACCGTGCGTCCTTTGGCTTAAAATGGTCATTATCGTTGTTGTTTTATAATGTTGCAACTGCTATAACTCTGATTTGTTTGACTTTACGACTACTACGAACAGCCGTGCATAGAATTCTTTAATTTAAAAAAATGGCCTTAAAAATATTCAAAATGCGCTAACTTTTTGAATTTTTATTCAAAATAACTGGCTTAATAAAGCGTACCAAAGCACAATCTAATCTGAACAATCTTTCGAAAGTTACCGTGCAAGAGACACTTTCACAAGACAAGAATAATAACTCCAAAAAAAAACCCTGACACATTTAACGGACCCCATATCGGTTGCCCTGGACCAGGCTCTGACTGGCTATCTGGAATTTGGGAGATTTCCCATCGTCCTCAAGGCTCACGGCCTACCGGGGAATCTCCCAAAGTCCAGATGGCCTGTTCGGACCTGCCCTGGACTAGAACAGGCAAAAAACTTCAATTTAACAAAATCACCACAGACACCTTCCCAGCACTCTAGTTGATATCGTCAGTCACCGATTTAAAAAAATCGTCGCTATCTTGTAGAGAACAAAAAGTACTAGGGACGTATATTTTCTCTTCTGCTAAAAACATTTCAAGGGAGTGAAAAGCAACCATAAAGTTCACGCCTAAAAACATTTTTTTTCAGGATATCACCGTTTATATGCGAACCCTTTCTTTCAACAATTGGAGATTGTTTATTATCGAACGCCGATATTATCTACAGCGTTTTAACCCCCAGGGATTGCAGAGATTTTTCATGAAAGTAAGTTTGTTGGGAGAGTAAAATATCTGTTGTTAGTACTCTACACTTCTCTTTGAAAAATGATTTGTACATAAAACTAAAGTAAGTCTGTTAAGTGTAAGTTTCATTGACATCGATTACTAACACTCTGATCGATGTTACGTATGAACGCGGTGAACTTTAGGGGTGCTTTCCAGCCCTTTAAAATTTTTTTTTCAGCAGGAAAGAAAATACAAGTGTCACGTATTTTTTGTCCTCTGCGACACAGAGAAGTTTAATTGAAATCGGTGACTGAGACTTCGATACCTTTCCTTGTAAGAATTCCTTGTAAGAATACAATAATAATTTGCAAATTCACAATAATTTTCAATGATATAAACAATTTTCAGTAAAAAATCAGTGTTTGACTATTTTTTCACAAATAGGCTTATTTTTTACGAAATATACTGAGAATATTCTTCCGATGATTCTCCGCTATGATATTTTAAAAATTCATTCGAATATTTAATTACTTAAACAAATTCAGGTTTTGGCTATTTTTCGACGAATAAGCAACGAATCATCGGTAAAACATTCTTGGTCAATTTCGTAAGCAAAAATTAAGCCTCTTCGTTCAAAATAGCCAAACTATAAATTTATTAATGAAAATGGTTTAAATGATTGATAATTCTTGTTACTTCGTAAAGCATCATAGAAAACAATGATCTTAAAGACATTCTTAATTGATTCCGTAAAAAGATTGATCGAATTTGTTGAAAAATGGCCAAATTCTGGATTCGTTTATAAAAATTGTTTAAGAAGTTGCCAAATAGCATCTTTTTCAGACAGATTGTGATGAAACATTACTTACTCTCGCATTCTATACAAAAACTCTGAATTTCAATCAGCTGAACAGTGCCAATCCCGAAAAATAACTTCCCTGTATTAATTTCCTAATAACGTGATCAACAATTTGTTTTGCTATTTACCTACTGGACATTATTTATTTGTAGCTTTAGCATATATATGAAACCTTATCTGATAAATCTGAAAATGTTTTTGAAAAAGATTGCATTAAAAATAAAAAACGTTCAGATATAATGAACAGTATAGGCTGAAAATTGATTTGTCAACAGAATCATTTTTGTACCACTGTAGACTGTTTATCTTTTTTAAATATTAATTATTTCCATATATCACCAGCATCAGCGAAATCGGCACAGCCACCAACTGCCCCCACGACCGTACCATCAGCAACGGCAGATTTAATGCTAGTACTCTCAGTACGAAAAACGACCTCGGGCCTTACCAGCACCAACAATGACTCAGCAGTACTGACATCGGCACATCCACCAATCGCCCACACGACCGTACCATCAGCAACGGCAGAAGTAATTTTAGTACCTTCAGCACGTGATACGGCCTCGAAAATTACCAACACCAACAATGACTCAGTAGTAGTGACATCGGCACAGCCACCAATCGCCCAAAACAGTGTCATCAACGATGGAAACCTTGGTACCGTGACTAACGACGGCGGTGACCTATGGATCGTCACAGGTCAGCCAACAGAAACATTGCCTTCACTTACACCAGGACGTGTTCAGCGGAGAAACATGCCGAGAACACAGAGATCATTGGACTTCTTGATCGAACAGCGGCGTCGATCTCAGAATTCATTTAGAAACGTAGGTTTTCAAAAACGTTCTGGAACAAGCAGGCATCGATCAAGAAGTCCTCGTCATCTAATGAATCGTGCGTCTCGGCCTTCATCTGGTCCTGGTGTACATGAACGATGCTCGTGCCAGCGTAGCCCCAGACGTTTCCGCAGTCGCTCGCCACGGTACATAGAGAGACGTACCAGGTATCGCTCGTCTCGGTACCAAGAAGGACATTCGAGAAGTCACTCATACAGGTCGAGGAGTCGCGCATTCAGATCAAGGAGTCGCTCATTCAGATCAAGGAGTCGCTCATTCAGGTCGAGGAGTAGCTCTCCTAGATATCGTCACAGGCGTTCGAGGAGTCGCTCTCATAGACGTATGGATGGACGTTCTCCTCCACGTTCCTCAAGATGTTGGAGAAGACCATTCAATGCGAGAAGTTGAGAACAGTATTTTATTATCTATGTTCAGTTCATGTAAGAATGCATTATTCTGGTCATACGGTCCATAAAAAATAAATAGTGGATTCAGTTATCAAGAATCAAGCTTTATTCGTCAACTTCTTTAAAAACTAACGTACATTTAGACCTTGTTGCAGGTATTTTTGAAGGTAATACATAACCTCAATTAAGATAATTCAACACATATGTCATAAACTAGAAAGACTTATAATGAACAAAAAATTGTGAACAACATTTTTTTTTTAATTTACCTGTAGTGATATTAATTATATCCTCCAAGACATTTCAATTTTTGGTTATTTCACCAGAGAAAAACACATATTTTTGGAGTGAACCAAAAATTATTATTTTTTTATTATTAAAGATTACAATTTAAAAATGACATGATTTAAATAGTGTCCTTTAAAAGATTTAAAATTAAAATACATTATGGATAAAGTCATATTTCCATGAGTAATTAAAAGAGGCGGACATTAAAATAGAAACCCAAATGAAAAGTGCGCCAAAGTAAATTGAATTTAAAAATTGAAACAACATTTTAACTTTTATTTTCAAAGTTCTAAATAAATCTGTTATAAAATGGTCTGATACATTTTATTTATATTCAACATTTCGGGTTTTAAATTGATTGAATATTTAATCAATTTATTTATAAAAATCGACATTAGAATTCTTCGTTTGTAAGTATTGTTTTCACGAGCTAGAATTTCGATATTGTTAATTTCAAAATCACGATAATGATTAAATTGCTAGGCATGTTGTGGCGAACCAGTATTTTGATTGCCTAATTCACAATTCTCTTTATGTTCATAAATGCGAGTTTTTAGTCTCCTGCCAGTCTCACCAATATAAATTTTATTGCAACATTTACAATTTATCATATAAACTATACATAGATTGTACACCCAACTACCACCTTTATGCGTGTATTTTGTTTTGCGAGCCGAAAATCATGTCCGAGTTAAGAAGTCATTCGTCGTACGGTGGAGAGTCATTGTTGTAACGTCAGTCCCACCAAAACTTCTGTTACAAGGTGGGGGAGGGGGGGGTGCAAGGAAAGAAAACCGAGAGTCGCAATTGGTTGATGTTTTATGCTGAGAGAAGTCTTCAAAATGAAAAATTTTAAATAATAAAGCTTTTATAAAATTTGGCTAAGAGCTAGTAATTATTTATAAATTGTTATCAAATATAAGAATGCACATTATATGATATAATAAATAGTATGATAGTATAATAAATTACAAACATAGGCAAGTAAAGTAAACGGTGTTTTTTTGTTGAATAATTTTTTTATTTTATTTCTGGAACAATATTTGACGGGTTGCAGTATACAGCATTAGAGAAGCAAAAACATCGACATTTTTTAGGAGAGCGAAATAACATTCTGTGAAATGAAAATCACCATTTAAAGTTGAAAACAAAAGTTTACTCCCGAGCTGAAGTGTTTCTAAATTGAGGCCAAAAAAGTAAAATAAAAAAATTCCAGTTCCGAGAAATAAAATGTGGAAGTTTACTATTTTAAAGTGACAGGAACCTCAAAATGAAACATGCTCGGTTGATGATCACGATAAAAAGTGCAATTTTCAGTTCAAACAAAAAATAAAAATTTGATCCCGAGATATTGAGTTGCTAAATTGGGAGAAAATGAGTTTTGCCTAGAAAAATTTAAGCAATTCCGAGTTAATCATTCAAGATTTTGGCGATTCAAATTTCATGGGTTTTGAAAATTGTTTTTAGATAGCGACTAGAAATATTTTTTTCAATTTTTAAAAATAATAGAAACTTGCTCCCGAAATATGGGGAGGCTGAATTAGAATAAAAAGTTTTCATAGAAAAAACGTATTCTGTTCCGGAAAAATAAAGATTTAATATGGAGGTATCGCACTGTAACTGTTGTAAAAGTTATGAAAGTGGCTTTTGATAGAAAATGAAGATTTAACATTTTATGTTGGAATTTGATTACAATATTTTGTTGCAAATAGCGTGGCAATTAGCTCTATTTAAGAGTTTTTTGTTTGGAAAAAAAGTATATTATTATTTTTCAGTATTTAAACACTTTTAGGAAGAGGAATATGATCACAAAAAAGTTTAAAAAAAGAGAAGAGGTTAGACATGTAAAAAAAAGAAGACAGCAGACATGTGTACAGAGGTCAGGTATCTGGTTACGAATAACCAATCTTTCTATTACTCCAATAAAAATGAGATTTCAAACAAATCCTTTAACAACATGTACTTGATTTTTAAATCAATTTTAATTCAAAGAGCTTATTTTTGCAGAAAATTCGGTTACCTAGCTTTGTACTGCAACCATTTATTAAAAAAACGTATAAACTATATCTTACAAACAAAACATATTCCATATTTGAATTTTGTGTTTCGTTTTTCATAAACTCCCAATGTTTTTTTTAAATATCTATAACTTTGGACTTTTATTATGATTTTAATAGCGTTTATTATCTTCTTTTGTAATCCACAAAAAAATATAAAAAAGGTGTAGTCGAGAATGGTGCGAACTCGCGAACTGGTGGCGGTAATGCAGCGTTACTGCGCTTGCCTTGATATTGGTGGTAGCTTTCTGGTACTGAGTCGCAGAAGCCTCATAGACTCAACGTTATTGTCTAATAACAGCATCTCTAAGCGCGTCATATATATTTTACATTGCACGATGCATCTTATTTTGATTCTAATCTTAACTATATATAGTAATATATTTTGAATAGGATTTACTAAATAGATGTCTTTTACAAAAGGTACTGTATTGAAATGAATCCAAGTAAGATCTATATCACATTTAATTGTATTAGTCTATTAAACACTCATTTATAGATATAGGAATTATGTGATCTAGTAATCACAACTAAACAGTTTAGAAAGGGTACCTGTACTCGAGCAATAGTCACCAGTACCATAATAATCTATAATGTAATTATAGCACTCTTCATAACAATTATTTCTCCATTTTTCTCCGTGTAATGTAAGTTCCGACATATTTCCAGATGGGGCCACATAAGATTCCGTCGGGAAAATAATTCCATTTTCTGTTTCCGATATCCGCTTGAAAGCCGGATAGTGCCTGATAGGAAACAATTTTCGGGCTTAGATGAAAACAGTCTCCTAACGTAAGTTCCGATAGAGTTCCGAATAGGGCCGCATAAGATTCCGTCGGGCAAATAATTCAACTTTCTATATAACTCTGCGAATTTCCTTGATATCTTTGAAATGTATTAAAATTTAATTTAAATACCTTGGTACGCTTAAAAATATTTTTAAACCCATAGAAATCTGTTAAAATCTCTTGAAATCAATTAAAATTGGTAAAATCTCTAAAATAATTGGAGGTCCTATAAATTTTTATCTTCTCTCCTTGAATTGTTGAATATAAATTGAATTAAATAAATTCATTGAAGTTGTATAGAAAAAACTTGAGAATACCTAGAAATCTTAAAAATGGCATGAAATGCTTCCTGAACACCTTAAAATTCGTTCAAATCTGTGGATTCGTTAAGAATCCCTTAAACATTCAATGAAATTCCATTAATTTTTCAAAGTTTGAAAACTCTTTGAAATCACTTTGAAATAATATTTTTTTGTGAAGGGGGTTTAAAAGGTATTCTAAAAGATTGCATGGGATTGCATAAGATTGCAGAAAGTGTATACCAGATTGCAGGAGTAATTAACTCCTCGGTCTACCCCATTTTATTTTCTTACTTTTTTTTTGTTTTTATTTTTTGTCTCAAGCGTTGGAAATTTGTAATTAAAGCCTCATCGGCAAAAAGAACATTGGATGAGCACAAGTTTGGTGTTCATGGAGTTCTGGAGTTTTTGTTTATTTTAAAACTTCTCCTATTCCGCGGCAGCGTTTCAATCGCTAAAGTTTCAAGCAGTCGAGGTTATTTACTTCAATCAAAAAAGTTTACTTTTTCTGACCTAACTTTCAAATTTTTGAACCGGGACAGAAACAGAAAATTTCATTTGGTTAAATGTCGAAAAACATTCAAAACTAAAATCGGCAAATTTTTCAAGCATTTATTTTTCCATTTAAATTTAACATGTTGAATATTGCTGGCTCTAGACGTTTTACTACTTGCATTTCGGATTTCTTTGTATTAACTTAACCTTTTCCAGCTGTGCTGTGCTTTCATTCTTTTCTGCTTGACATTACGGTAAAATTAATTTTGTTTGCTTATTCATTTTAAAAGTTTTAATTTAAGTTAGATTTAGAAATGTAAATTTTTACGGTGGAAGTTTATGGGAAGTAAATGACTACGACTATTTTGACATTTCTTTACAAATTTGATTGTCACAGTTTTCTTGACATTTTGGCGATAGCAGCGATTTCGCGAAGTAGAAAAACAGTTTATATTTTATACTTAAGATAGATTATATCGTTCTTAAGGGGTGGATTCAACCTTGAATCGAAATTACAATTGTAATTTAAAGAGAGAGAAAAAACACGAAGCTCCAAGGAGTGCTCAAAAACATGATATTCCGTAGCATGTAAGAATAGAAAATATATTGTCCAGTTACGTCCAGAAGGCCACAGGCCAGAGTATTATACGTTTCCTTTATGTGATTCTTTATGTTTAAATAAGGCAAACGAATTATTGTCTTGTCGAACAAAAGGGGATTGTATTCGTACTTAATTCGTACTTAATAAATAAAATATGTTAACACGAAAATTCACATCAGTTTTTTTTTGCAGTTATATACCTAAGAATTGTATCGTTTACTCAGTTGACTTGTTTTATATTAGTATAATTTTCGAAGACCATGACGTCCATCGCCTACTCAGTATTTAGAACTGAAACGAATCCACCAAAAAAGTCTATCGGAACCTGATCGGAATGCCAAATCGACTGCACGAACCAAATTGAAACCATTCCACTGTCTATTTCGAATTCAGCAATGCGCCAAATAGATCACAACAGTCTAACAATTAGTTCGGAATTCCGAATTGCAACCATTGCAGTGTCACTTGGATTTCTGAACTGAGCCTAATAGATCACGAGGACTTATCAGCCAGTTCGGTATTCCAAATTGAAACCATTCCAGTGTCTACTTGGACTTCCGAACTGAGCCGAATAGGACACAGCCGTCTAACAATGAGTTCGATATTGCGAACTGAAACCACTTGAGTGTCCACTTGGAATTCCGAACTGAGCTGAATAGATCATAACAGCGTGACAACCAGTTGGGCATTCCAAATCAAAACCATTTTATTGTCTACTTGGAATTGCGAACTGAGCAGAATAGATTGCGACCGCCTGCCAACCAGTTCGGCATTCCAAACTGAAACTATTCCAGTGTCTACTTGGACTTCCGAACTCAGCCGAATAGATCACAGCCGTCTAACAATCAGTTCGGTATTGCGAACTGAAACCGTTGCAGTGTCTACTTGGAATTCCGAACTGAGCCGAATAGATCGCGGCCGCCTGCCAACCAATTCGGCATTCGAACCTGAAACTAATCCAGTGTCTACTTGGACTTCCGAACTGAGCCGATTAGATCACAGCCGTCCAAAAATCAGTTCGGTATTGCGATCTGAAACCAATTCAGTGTTTACTTGGAATTCCTAATTGAACCGAATAGATCGCGACCGTCTGCCAACCAGTTCGGTATTCCAAACTGAAACCATTCCAGTGCCTACTTGAACTTCCGAACTGAGCCGAATACATCAAGACTACCTGACAGACCAGTTCGGCATTCCAAACTGAAACCATTCCAATGTTACTGGAAGTTCCGAAGTGAGCCGAATAGATCACGACCATCTAATAAATCAGTTCTGGATTCCAAACTGACATCATTGAAGTATCTACATGGAATTCCGAACCAAGCTGAATAGATATAAAAATAAAATCAATGAGTTTCAGTTCGATGTAACCGTGACAATAACAGAACTCAACCGGATTGACTTTTTTTTTCAATCCGGTGCAACTGGTCCTTTTAGGCAGGGTTGTTCAGAGTTCGTCAAATAATAAGGATCAATCATAAATTTTAAGGGTGAATGATTTTAAACCACTCTCATGGGTCCCCAAAGAAAACCCAATGAGTGATAAATTCGAATTTGATGTAACATTGCGGTTAATTAACGCTTTTTGAAAGTTTTCTTTTCATCAGGGGGATGGCTCTCCTATAAAGTCCTGTAAAATAAATGTATCATGAGATTTGAAAACGGCGGAGTGGCAGCGCTGGCTGTACTTTTAGGCCGAAAATGTATTCAAATGCATGGGAAAAATACAAATTATATTTTTTTAATTGTTAAAATACGTTTTTTGCATATATTTATCTCGGAAAAGCATTTTGTAGCATATTAAATATCCAATAAATGAATAAGTACTAATGAAAAGTGAAGAAAAATATTTTGTTGATTCAATACAAATACACTTTTCACAGAGTACCAATAATAATTCTACAATGTGAACATTAAATTTTTAGCATCGACATATGTAAATTGTGAATAATGTAAACTGTGAAAATAGTAAATTTCAGTTGAATTTCATTTTTATTAACATTTATAATGATTATTGAGAATTGAAATTAACTCTCAATTGAACTAAATTATAAAAATTTATATATATTTTTTAAAGCTGAAAAATAATTTATTTTGTTTTGTCGTGAGACGTTTATAAAAATTAATAATAATAATAAAAAATATCTATTGTTACAAATATTTCGAATATTTCTAACAATTTATATTATAAAGAATAGGATTTATAGAATAAATAAATATTGATAAACTTGTATAATAAGAAAGTGTATTTATTGTGAAAAATATTTAATTAGGAATTAACAGAGAATAAATGAAAATACATAATTATGAACGAATAAATACTACCATTTGGAACGCGGTATTCACATAAAATTTAAAACATTTATTTACATTTGTGATCGCCCGACAGTACAATTCTTAACGCATTTTGTTGTTTTTTTTATGGCCTTACGTCTTCCAAGTAAAATTAGTGACTGAATAGTTTACTCAAACTAAATACAATTTTGTTATTCAACAAAAAAGTTAAATTTGTTTGTCTAAATTTTCAGTGATACCATTTATTTTAGGACTTCCAAATTCATTACAAAACAAGGTCATAAATAAATGTAATAACTCACTAATAAAAATTTCCAGTGGGTTTGAGCAAGACAAATTTTTTTACAATGTTATAAACAAACTAATGAACAAGAGTAATTTTTTCGTGAGTCGCAACGATTGGGTATTTAAAATCAATAGCCTTTGTGTGAAATACGACACATATTAATGTTCGCTTTCAATAAGTTAAGAATAGTTGCTGTTTGCAAACAGCCAAATAATTATTGTCCGATCGTTTTAAACATTGCAAATTTTAAAAGTCGCCCAAATAATTTTTTTTAAATATGTGCTTTTAGAAAATGAGAAAACGGAACATTTTTCCGCATGGTTCTTTTTTTGTGTCCAATAATTATTCTTAATAGTAACAATAAAAAAGTGAAAAATCTGTAAATCTAAAATCAATAATAAATGAATATTGATAAAGTTGAAGAATGAAAAGTGTATTTGTAAACAATATCCAATTTTGAATAAATAAAGAATAAATATACATAATATCAAACGAATAAATACTACCAGTTGGAACATTGTATTTACATAAAATTGGATCAAATAAGGTAACACGTCTTTAGCGTAATCGAGGCAATTAATATCAAAAGTTTCTTTAGGCAGCTCAGTAATAACTAAAGCAAATACATTGATGTCATTACAGACTTTCCAGCGAAAAATCGTCCGTTACAGTGCAATACCGTCACACTAAATTTTTATTTTCCCGGGAAATAATAATTTTTTTTTGATAAAACTTTTTCATTCTTATTCAGCCTCCCCATATCTCAGAAGCAAGTTTTTATTATTTTTTTTAAATTAAAGAACAGATTTTTCTCGCTATCCAAAAATATTTTTCAAAACCCGTGAAATTTGAACCTCCAAATTCTTCAACGAGTTACTCAAAATTGGTTAACTTTTTCTAACGAAACTCATTTTCTCCCATTTTAGAAGCTCAATATCTCGGGAGTAAGTTTTTATTTTTTGTTAATACAAAAAATTGCAGTTTTATCTCCTCGGGAGTAAAATTTTATCTTATCTTTAAATGGTGATTTCGATTTTAAAGAATATTATTTGTCTCTCCTGGAAAATTCAGATTTTGGTGCTTATCTAGTTCTGTTCTGCAACCCTTCAATTAATCAATAAATTATATTCTAATTGCGATAAAAAATACCTTCAATACATAATATGAAATAACATCATTCTTGGGATTTATTTGAACTTCAGTTTTCAATTTTGATATTACATATGATCTGAAACAGTACTATTTATCTGTCTTGTTCGAATTAGAAATTATTAGTGTTTACATATATGTAATATAACGACTTTCCCAGCCTTATGGGACATAAGCTGGGAGCATCGCTACAAAATGGCAGTGACAACGTAGGAACAGAAAATAGTTGAATAGTTGTTAGGCACCAGACACCTCTTCGGCGTCACTCCAAAAATGTTCACGAAAAAAAACGCATCTAAATAATCTCTTATAAAAAGTCCCTAGCTCAGAAAGAGGGATTTCGTGGGGGCAAAAAAAGCACTCCAGATTTGAGTTTGGTAAAAATATAGTAAAACTAGGTGCGTTTAATTAAATTTAGCCAATACTGATATACAAGGTTGAAATTTTAATTTACAAAAAAAAGGGGTTTAAACCCAAACCATGATTAACTTTCTATAGACTCAAATTATAATTTGAATAAGAATCCTTTAAGGCACACTAATACATCGCTTATTACAATTAAAGTTATAACACGCTAACTACTGGCTTAATCCTACATCAAAATGTTATCAAAAATAGGAACAGGTCTACTACACCAAACATGGTGTCTGTCTGAGTAATAGATCAAATCAGTTATTCTGAAAGCGAAATTTTCTTTCCTATCAAATCTTAGGTCTAAGTAATTTCCACAAAAAAGCAACTATACAAAATAAGTACTCAAAACTCACAATATCTCATGAACCCTAGAACAAATAGAGAAACGAAAGAAATGACGTCTACCTTATACCTCGGAACCGCAGAGTCCTCCTTATTTCGCGACGCCAATCCGGCAGATAAATGGACTCGTCCAAGTAAAGTTTGTGGCAACGTAGCTTTCTCCTCAAAATACGTGACTCATCGATGGCCGACACGATACTGATCTCCCTTGCGTTCTCTGGCTCGTCAGTTCCTCCCCGCTCGCGCCACAATTCTCGGTCTAGTCGGTACTGCCCTCCCAAGCTGTATTCCTGGGACTCTGGTCGATGGATTTCGGTCCGCCGTTCGGGTATGTGGAACGCCGGCCGGTAAAAGATGGCTGCCTCCATGTGTTGACAAGTGCCCTGTCATGGCCTGACAGTTACATTAATGATCCTGGGGACTTGGATTATTAATCGTGGCCTAGTTCACATCTTAATGGGTCCAGTGATAGTGAAGTGACCGTGGGTGCGTAGGAGTGACGAAAACTTGGTGGTAGTGATGTAGTGCGGTTGGCTGTAGATGATGGCAGTGTTTTTCCCTGCCGAATTTTCTCAACAAAGTGGACTCTATGATTTCCGGGATTATTGTAGGACGTCAGGTCCTCCTTACCTAATGACTCCAGGTATCTAATCTAACTTAATTAATAGTGACAGGTTACATACAAATTTATTAGCGAAATTCTAACCTAAATAGCTCGCTTTCTCTCTTTTCTTAACAAAAATAAATTATAAGATAAAGTTCTCTCTCACTCCTCGCACCTTAAGTTATAATAAGTTCTTATCTCTAAATTTATATTCTAATTTGAGCTTGTGCCGGCCATGGGGATTATCACGGTCTAATGTTTAATTCTGAAAAGCTGGGGGAAGGATCCATAACGGGTGGTTAGCCACCACGTTACAAAACCCCCTCCCAGACTGACCCGTGGGGTCCCAAGACCAGCAGGCATGACCAATCCGACCTCCAGATTGTTCATCAAGTTCAAGAGCATAATTGTGTTCAGTGTTCTTGCAATCGATTATGATTTAGTTTCGTTATAAGGTATCTCGAATAATAGTCCTAAACAACAACAACACAATAAAGAATAAAAAAAAAGAAATAAAGAAACAAAATAGATAAAGTAAAGTCTTGGAAAACAAGCCTGAGAATTCCGGGTATCTTGTGGTAAAGAAAAGAAATATGATAATAATTGATCTGCTATTTGCCAGATTCAGGAGCTCCCTGACAGAAACTGATTGTTGCTCATTAAAATACTCTTGAATTCAGTTATTCAAGTTCCGTTGAACTAATATAACTCATTGACTTCAGTCATAGCCGACTTTAAATCAGTGATAATCTATTGTTCCTTATTAGACTGTAGTCCTATCTAATGAGTTCTCCGACTCAAATTAAAGCAATCCGAAATTTTGGAACGTACAATGTTCAATCTTAATGCTGCCATCAGTTATCAGAGGCAAAAGAAAAGAAAGTCTTGAAGTTACAATTAACAGTACACCCTAAAACTACACGAAAAAGTTCAAACTAACTAATGCCTGTAGAGCTACATGAAAACAGCTTACAACTAACTATAGCCTGAAGAGCCACAGTAAACTTACAAGAAAATGGCTTACGACTACTTAGGCCTGAAGCGCAACAAAAAAACAGCTTAAAACTAAGAAACGCAATCTGATACACGCACAAAAAAACCCTCCCTGATCATCATTGGGCCGGAGTCGCTTCAGGATGGCGTCCGCCAAGCCCTGAATGAGAGGGTGATCTGAATCCAAACCTCCCCTGTCTCCCGGTTGTCCACCCGATGTAGGCCTAACGTTGCTTCCAGAAAGGGGTACTGTCTGTTGGCGAGGGTTCACCAATGGCCGAGGTGAGGGCGCCGAGGCGGTGTGCTGAGGAGGACGGACGCCCTGTTCCTGCCGGGAATGAGGGCTTCCCTCTCCTAGTCTCCATCCAGACGCATACCTCGGACACTGGATGATCCTAACGCCGGGTTTCCCACAATAAAAACAAAATATCCCTTTCTGGAACAAACAGTGGTTGAAGTCGAGCCCCACCCGGTGACAATTTCAACAGGTGTGATCCGGTGGGGGCATCAAGGGTGCGCAAAGTTCCCTTCTATACATCCATTGGGCAGCAGGAGGGCAGAGTTCTGGCTGTTGGTTCTGGGTCCATCCCTTGGTTGGTATTGGATTGCTTGATGGAATCGGAGCTGGTAACCCCAACTGAGCCGAGATGCGAAGGTCGAACTTCGCTGTAGACGGCAGCCACTCTGGCTTTGTACCCTCATCAGGCGACGACATCATGAGGCGCTCCAACCCAATAGATGATATCCGAGCAGGGGGCGGGGGTAGCTCGAGCAGGGCTGAGACTTGAGCATCGATGCTCGCAAGAGGGGAAGGCATTTCATAATCCCTAAAAGGAAAGGGATATGGAGACCTCTCCTCGATAACTCGGCCTCCCTGATCACGCCCCCCTCCCTGTGTTGTCTCCGTCCTCCAATTCCCACCGAGAGACTCCTATCTCCACCTTGGGCTTCTAGGCGGGGGAGGATTTGGAGGGAGCCCTATTTTCTTCCAAGTCGCCTGTTTCGGCGGGGCCCCTCCTCCTTCGTCTTTTCGGCTCCGGGTGGAACAGAGACCTCAGTATGGCTCCTTTGGAGCTTGCGGGGTCTTGCCGGATCATGGCGACGGACGAGTTGCACGATCGGGACGCCGAGGGTACGACGCCGATGTCTTCCCCTCTTGCAGCCTGGAGGATGTTCTCCGCTCGAGCCACCTCCGGCTCCTGTCGGACTTCCGGCTGTCGCGAAACCTCCTGCTTCAGCGGAACCTACGGTTCCGGTTGGACTGCCGGTTCCGGATGAACCACCAGTTCCGGTAGAATCTGATTTTCTTGGTCTTCCTGGTTTCTTCCGCTGGCTTCCTCTAGTTCTGGCACCGTCACTGGCCGGTAGCGGCGATTCTGTGGTACCGTCGGGAATGATGGGAACCGATCCCTCCGGTCTATTGGTTCGCGCTCGTGGCGAAACAAGGGGGCTTGGTTGGCATCGCGGGGTCTCATGAAGTATAGGCGACAGGAGTGAGCCCGACGCCTTCGGAGCTCCTGCACCGTCTCCGGGCGATACTTCGGAATCTTCTTCCTCATCTTCACTCTGCCAAAAATTACTTTTGTCAACTAGGTTCGGAGCAATAGACCAGTAGTGTTTTAAATCTTTAATATGAGCTTTCTCGATTATCCCAGACTCATCTTGGATTTCATAAACTACCGGCGATATTACTTTTATAACCTCGAACGGACCGGCATATTTCGGGGATAACTTTTTCGCGACATAATCTGTAGCTGAAGATAAAGTATGAGTCCTGCGCCACACAACATCACCTACTTGGTAGCGAATATCTCGTCTCCTGCAGTTATAATACTTCGCCTGACGATCGGACGCTATATCCAAGTAGTGTGCGACTAGGTCTCTAAGGGCTGGCAAACGCTTGATCCTACATTCCCTATCCTCTACAGGCAACGGCAATCGGGGGCTTCCTCCTCCTATTTTCTCAATCATTTTGCCAGTCTAGGCTCCCTATCATAATTTAAGAGCGCTGGCGACACCCGAGTGGAACCATGTACGGCCATGTTGTACGCGAAGCGGAAATCAGGGAGGTGTTTATCCCAACTACGATGATCGCCTTGTACAAAGGATGATATCGTGGTATTCAACACTCGATTTACCCGCTCTACCGGATTAGCTTGCGCATGATACGGCGGGGTAGTCGAGTGCCTAATTCCAAATTCCGCTGCTGTTCACAAACTCGATGTCATTATCAGTGAACAGGTCCTCGGGGGATCCCCATCTAAATATGACTGTTTCCTCGAACGACTTTTGGACATTAACGGCATTTGATTTTCTTAGTGGTAGGACCTCGATCCACTTGGTAAAAATGTCTTGGAAGACCAAGACATACTGATAACCAGACCGACGGGGTGGGAATGGACCAATTATGTCCGCTGCTACCACCGACCAAGGTTGTTCGATTACCGGCTTACCCATCAGACCTACCAGACCTGCCTGGTCCACCTGCATCTTTTAGAAAATCTTGCATACTCTGACGTATTTTGCAACGTCATTGAACATTCCGGGCCAATAGTAGAGCAACGAGAGACGTTGGAAGGTCTTATCAATACCTAAATGTCCAGAAGTCGTGGTATCGTGTGCCTCACTAATAGCCCCATAGCGAAGCTCCAAAGGTAAGACCAGTTTCCAGGACTCCAAATTAGGCAGTAATGGGTTAGTCAGGTGGTCAGGGCGATGGCAGTATAGTCGATTGCCTTCCAATTTCCAATCCGGAAATTGATATGGCATTTCATGGACCAGTTTCGTTCTTCGGGTATACCACAGATCATCAGTCTCGCCAACGGCACATACCACCTCAGAGTCCGGCTCAAACATGCGCGACAGCGCGTCTGGTACGTGGTGAAAGGCACCCTTTCTGTGTTTAATCTCGAAATCGTATTGTAACAGCTTAAGGGCCCATCTACCTAATCTCCCAGTAGGATCTCTTAAGTGATAGAGCCATCGGAGACTACTATGATCTGTAATCACTAGGAAGTGATAGCCCTCCAAATAAGGTCTAAACTTTTCGACCGCCCATACCACCGCTAAGCATTCTTGCTCCGTCACGGTGTAGTTTTTCTCGGCGCCTTGCATGGATCGACTAGCAAAGGCTATGACGTGTTCCACGCCTTCTTGGATTTGGGTGAGGACAGCTCCCAGACACGTACTACTTGCGTCCGTTTGTAAACAAAACGGCAAACTGAAATCTGGTCCAGATAACGTGGGGACGGAGATTAATGCGGATTTCAATTCTTGGAAGGCCTTTTCTTGGTCTTCACCTCACTCGAACCTTCGATTTTTCTTTAATAATCGATGGAGTGGTTCTGCCTTCTGAGAAAAATCCTTTATGAATCGCCTGTACCACGGCACCATACCCACAAATCGTCTAACTTTGCGCAGAGTAGTAGGACCTGGATAGGATGTTATTGGCTCGACTTTCTCCGAGTCAGGGGGCATTCCCGTTTTATCTAACAAATATCTGAGATATGGTACTTGACTAAAACTGAATTCGCTTTTATCTGGATTGACCGTAAGTCCGGCATTGATGATCACATCTAAGACTTTCTTCAACCAATAAATGTGTTCCTCAAAGGTTTCACTGACTGCATACATGTACGCAAATGCATGGGGCTGAAATTCCGGTGTTATCAGTCGATCCAGCAATCGCTGAAACGTTGCCGGAGCTTCCAATAACCCGAATGGCATGCGATTGTAATGATAGAGCCCCTTGCCCGAACATCCGCTACAGTTCGTGCAAATTTGGCCGGGTTGGCTACAGCTGTGGCAGAAAACCTTTTTAGGTTTGGAGCAGACACGAAACAGGTGTCCTTGCTCATTGCAATTCCAACAGCAGCCGCGCTCCCCTTTTGAAGAGACACCAGCGGTAGTGCACACTAAGGGGGCTGGCGATTGAGGTCTCGCATTTGGGGCCACCGCAGCAGTCGAAAAATTCGACGCTTCAACAGAGTGGGTACCCACTGGAGGATAGCAGAAATCAGCGGGCATCATTTGTGCTTGAGGAAAGCCGGGATAAAAGCCGTAATTTATGTAAGGCGGATAAGCGCCAAAAGTAGGAGGTGTACCAAATACATGTGGTACTGTGGGAGTATGTACATCTGGAGGGCTCAGTATAGCAAACGCATTTTTCGAAGTGCTGTTTGGATTAGGGTTATTCGGTGGGTTAGTTAGTCGGTTTTCGTTTTTGTTATAATTGAATTTTTCTAGGCGGCCACCGCCTCATTTTTTACTATTCTTTTTATTATTTCCGCTCGCTCCGTTGTTCGGTTTGTCCGATCTTGTAGGCTTATTTTCGGTGGCAGCCACCCCATCTGACTTTCCGGCATTATTACGGTAGGCAAATTCGGGAAGAACACTATCTTGCGTAGGTGGAGGGGATACGTACGCTTTACTTATTAGTTTAGATGCCTCGAACCTTTCGCCAGCTTCTTCTAATTCCTCAAAAGTACGATACTTCGTTTTAGGAAGGGCCTCTAAATACTTAGGGTGAAAATTATTTATCGACATCTGCAATCGCTCCCTTTCCGAAATCGGAGGATCGTAATGTTGAAAAATCAGGCGAATATTCAGCAGATAATCTGATATAGGTTCATTTGGACCCTGCGTCCTTTTACGCCCCTCATCCCTGACTCGCATCTGAAAATGCATTCCCCCATACCTGCGCCTGAATGCGATGATAAATTGCCGCCATGTATCCCACTTCTCCCGGTTGAACCTATACCAATCTTGGGCGGGAGGTTTTAATAAAAACGGAAGTGCTCTGAATAGATCCCCGTCTGATAAGGAACTCCCTTTTCTATATTCTTCGACTTGTGTTTAGAATTCTTTCGCGCTACTATCTCGCTTCCCATTATAGCTAATATTCCATTTTCTTACGATCGAGTGAATATTGTCCCTAGTCCTTTCAACTAAGCCTGTCGGAAATCCGCTCACTGGGTTAGGGGGTGACATCTGTGTCAAAAAGGGGTTATTCAGACGATCGTGTAGGACATCATCCAAGCGGAAAGGATTATCGGTTGTCGAGAAAGAATCCAAAAACGGGTTTGTGTTAAGTAGGGTAGCCGTAGCATAACTTGCACTCGATTCGATATCTGCACCTCGTAATGTTTTGAAGTGGGGCTCCGAGACATTCGATATAATCGTGGAATGCAAATTATCCCCACTACCACCAACTAAATGGCAATCCTGGACGTAAGCTGTCATCCTTGTCAAGCTACGTGCGAAAGTTACGCTGCCGACATTCTTTGCTGGTGTGAACAAGGGTTCCCTAACCGCAAACGTCGTGTACTCCGTTGAGAAGCCCGTTGGCTGTACTCGCGACGTCGTCGTAGGGACACTGAGAGTAGTTGGTATGACTACATTTGTAGGTTGAGATAGTCTGGAGTTTCCCGCAGTTCCTCTTTAGTCAGCGAACTTGCCCAATTTATAATTGATTCAGTGGTTTCCGCCCACAACCTATCTACTTTAATGGTAGAGTTCTCCATGTTGAAATTTTGAAAACTGAAAATCCCTACTAAAATTCTGAAATCGCGAAAATTCTACAGAAATCTCACTGAAATCGCAAAAATCTCACGGAAATTTTTAAATTTCAAAATTCCGAACAATTCCGTACTTCCTGACCGAATTCCGACTATGCTGACGAAATTCTGAAGAATAATTTCAACCCAACCCCGAAATTCTGTTAAATTCAAGAAAGTCCTAGTAAAATCAGAAATTTACAGCAATTTCTCGAAATTCCGTAATAATAGCCCGAACTATTCCCGAAATAATGTTCTCGAAGAATCTCAGATTAAACAAAAGAAATTCCGAAATCCCGAATATTCCGTACGAACAGCTGAAAATTACGTAAAGTATTCCTAACCAACATGTCACATATAAACACAGTACATTATCACATGATCAAAAAAAAAGATAAAATTTCATACACAATTAAAATAAAATAAGGATAAAATTCAACAAAATCAATGGATACTTTATAATATCAACAAGGTTCAATAAATAAAACCAACAACAATAAATTCTTCAGGGTGCCTAATGCATAGCACTCAATTAGTAAACATACATGGTGCGTTTGTATAATCTGGAAATATCCAGTTCTAATAGCATGACAAAAATCAAAATGGCCGTGTTAAACTTGACCTATCATTAATCATGGTTGGGTCGTTCAAGTTTGAGTTTCTCAACTCAAAAAGATTTCAATTTTCTAAGAAAAAATGTATGTCATGTTCGTAGCACTTTTGTGGCCCCACGTTGAGCGCCAAATTTTATTACGACTTTCCCAGTCTTATGGGGCATAAGCTGGAAGCATCGCTGCAAAATGGCACCGACAACGTAGGAACAGAAAATAGTTCAATAGTTGTTAGGCGCCAGACACCTCTTCGGCGTCACTCCAAAAACGTTCACAAAAAAAAAGATGCATATAACTAATCTCTTATAAAAAGTCCCTAGCTCAGGAAGAGGGATTTCGTGGGGGCGAGAAAAGCACTCCAGAATTTTGAATTTTGCAAGAAAACAAGATTTTTTTAATTTTTCAAAAAATTATTTTTTACTTTAAAGAATTAATTTTGAGATAAAATTTGAAATTTTTTGAAAATGAAGAATTTTGAAACTTAAAAAAAAATGTTTTTTAAACATTTGAAGGGTTCCAAAAAAATAAAAAAATCTTCTTAAAATTCCTGGAAAGATTTGAATAATGTTTTATTTGGTAAATTAAGTTTAAGAGAACATTTAAAGAGATTTCGAAAAATGACGAACAATAATCTGGAATTAAAATTTTAAAGCATTAAATTTTAAATTTAAATTTATCATAATGAATCATCGTGAAAGCATTAAATCTATTAATAATCTGGAAGATTTTTTGGTAAAATGTTCCTAAAATTTCGAAAAAGAAAGTAGAAGATTTTTTGCACGGTTACCAAATTTGAAAAAATCGAGTTTATTCAAGAAATATAAAGAAGTTTTGAAAAGGTTCAAAAATAATTAAGAAAAAATTTCAAAGAATTTAAAACGATTACAAAAAATTTTAAACGAAAGGTAGATTATGAAAATTTCGAAAAAAATAGGGTTTTAAGAATTTTGAAAGGTTTTAAGAAAATAACCAAGTTATTTCAAGATTCCTGGCAAAATTCGAATGATTTTTTATTTTGATAAATTAATTTTAGGATAAAATTGAACAAGATTTCAAAAAATTTCAAAAGATTTCCAAAATTGCCAAAAAAGAATCTGGAAGATCTTGAAGCAATTTTTTTTAATTTAATGAAAAAAATGGAATCAGTTTAAAAGATATATAAAATTTTGGAAAAATTTCAATAGTTTTGAAAGGTTTCAAGGGAATAAAAAAGTATTCTTTTAAAGATTCTTGGGAATACTGAAATAAATCTTTTTTTGTAAAATTTATTGTAGGATGAAATTGAAAAACATTTTTAAACATTTCGAAAGATTTCCAAAATTATCAGAAAAGTTTCTGGAAACTTTTAAGGCAATTTTTTCATTTTGCAAAATTTTGAACAAACATTTTGGAAACATTCTACTTATTTAAAAAGATATTGAGAAGTTTTGAAAAAATTTCAAAAATAATTTAAAACCTGGAACGATTTCAAGAAATTTGAAACAAAATGTCGAGTTTGAATGATTTTGAAAAAGAAGGCTTTTAAGAAATTTGAAAGATTTCAAGAGTATAAAAAAGTTATGTTAAGATTCCTGGGAAAATTTAAATGATATTCAAGTTTGAAAAATTGATTTTAAGATAAAATTGAAGAAAATTGAAAAAATGAAGAAAATTGAAAAAATGAAGAAAATTCGAAAATATTCTCTCACAGTTATTTAGAAAAAAAATTGTTAACAAGTTTCCCAGGAATCTGAAGACAATTTCTGTGTTATTTAGAAACCTGCAAAATTCTTAAGAAGCTTCAAAATTTCATTTGGAAATATTTGAAAATCTGCATTTTGTTTGAAATCTTTTAGATTATTTTCAAATTTCAATTAGTTTAAAATACTTGAATATCTTTTGGAATGATTCAAATTTTTCCTAAACCTTTTAATAAATCCTGCTAAATGAAAAAATTGCCGTAAAATCTTCCAGATTCATTTTTGAGAATTTCAGAAATCTTTTCAAATCATTTTACATATTCTTTCAAAATTACTCATTTTTCATTCTTTCCAAACTTCTAAATATCTTTTGAACTTTCTCGAATTTTTTCTAAATTATTAGTTGTTCAATTGTTATTTATTTGTTAATTTTTTTTAACCCCTTTTGAATATTTTGTTAAACTAAAATTCTCAAAATAAAAACTTAATTTAAATTTTCCCATAAATCTTAAGAAAATTTGTTTAATATCTTAAAACATTTCAAAATCCTTGAAAAGCTTCAAAATTTTATTTCTTAACCTTTAAAAACCTATATGTTGTTAACAATTTTTCGAATCTCTTCGAACTTTGAATTATTTTTTTTATTGTCTCAAAACACTTGAATATCTTTTAAAATGATTCGAATTTTGCCTCAAACTTTCAATAAATACAGGAAAAATAAACCATTGCCTATTAAAATCCTTCAAAATGCTTAAAAAGCCTATCGATTTTTTGTTAAAAATCTTCCAAAATCTACATTTCATTACAAAATTTTTTTAATATTTCCAGTTTTAAATTATTTTTAAATCTTCTTAAAATTTCTAAATATCTCTTAAACTTAATCGAACTTCTTTGAATTAATAATTGTTTAATTCTTATTTATTCACTGCAATTTTTCTTCTTTTGAAATCTTTTTAAATATTCTGTTGAAATGAAATTTTTAAAATTAAAAATCATTTTAGCCTTTCCCACGAATCTTAAGAAATTTTTCTAAATATAACACCTTTTGAAATCCTTAAAAAGCATCAAAATTTTGGTTCGAAATCTTTCAAAATCTATATTTTGCTTAGAGATTTTTGTAAGTTGGATTTAAGAAAAATGATAAATTGATCTGAGTTTAAGTAAACTTTGTCTGAATTTTTTTTCTGAAACCCAGGTAAAGATGACTGAAAATTAGTTCAATTTTCTTTCATCCAGAAAAATTTTACTGAATTTCATAATTAATTTTAAACTCAACGATGAATAACATTTTAGTATACTCATTTTTAAAACTGAAGTTAGCAAATTAAAACAGTTCTTCAAAATAGGACACTGTAAAACTAATCCTCAATATAAGATATTATCAAGCTAAATTTATTATGAAATTTTCACAGAACCTCCTTGTTGTATCCTTTTATGTTTTTTTAACTTTCTGAATAAAATCGTAAAAAAATGTTAGCATCTTAGGTAAACTATATGACATAAGCAGCTAATTTCAATTGCAATTATCCCAACTTTGGAAAAGTCAACCTCTTTCTAATAGCACAGATCATCAGATAGCAGTTGAATGAATCTACATTCTCAATTTGAAAGAATTAATAAGAAAATTACTTTATCCTGAGTCATTTTTACCATTCAAGAGGGTCAAACTCACTATCAGGGATAATGAAATCGACACTCTAGGATGGTCCAGTCAAACATCTATCACGCTATCGATCAAACTTAACTATCTAAGACTGTAGGATAGGCCACTGTATACAAATTTTGTACAAAGTTTTTCATATAATTTAACACAATCATTATAGAAATATTTCTTAAAGAGTCCGGGAATTATCTCATGACTCTCTAAACATCTTTTCATTGTTCCGTGAGTCATGAAATAATACGCGAACTCTTTTCATTGTTCCGAAGATTGTCTTGAACCTTGTGACAAACGTTATACAAAATTTTTAGAAATCTGTGACCTATCCTAATGTCTTGGACAGTCAAGTAAAGTTCACAAAACTAGTTTTTTTCCATGTAGTCGATGTGAAATATGCACATTCACCATAAACCTTTTGTGCAGTCTATTCAAGCTTACATCTGTATCATCTCAAATGCATAAGATTCTATGTCTATATACCTTTATTCACGACCATGTATGGCTCTTATATGTGTACATTTGTATGTGAACATGTGTATGTCTAAAAGTTTATGTGTATAAGTTTATGTGTGTGGATGAACTCTGTCGCTTACATGGAGTCGCGCCTCAGCTTTGCTTCAACACAGGAAGGTATACCGCCTTGGGGGATATTGGGATTGGAAGACCAAGTTTTCCAGGAGAAGCCAATGCTCTGTGAACCTTCTCGATTTAGGAGAGGCAGCTTTGATCAAATGCTCGGATTCACTGCTTGGTAGGCGAGCGATTCAACACAAAGAGAGAGAAAAAAAGTGAAATAAAAGAGAAGAATCGAGATAAGGAGTTAAGAGACACTGCACACGACCATCTCGGTTTGTCTACTTGCTCCCTCTATCTGTCTCTCCCAGTCCTTATATTTTTCTCTCTTCCTATGTATCTATGCTTCTCTTTTCCCCTCTCCCCCACCCCCCTCCACCAACCCTCTTCAACATTGAGTTCTACTACTCCCTCCTCCTTCCTCCCTTTCGCTCGTTCTCGTGATTTCCAGCGGATTGCTAGCCTAGTCCATGGCAGTTGACCGACCGACGGTTGATGTCAGTGTTACGCTGGCTTCTCCCTCCTCCCAACCACCCCCTCTGAATCCCGCCCCCCACCTCATCTACCTACACACGCAAACTATTCGCAAACCACTTCTGCGCTGCCTTCCTCAACTCGATGAAAGAGTTCTTCGTGACAAACACGAACTAACCGACTGAACTTGATACTGGCTTTGCTTCTTAACCACCTTTAAGTGCCAACTGGTGTTTGTGTGATTTTCTGTGTGTGTGTGTGAGTTTGTGTCTGAACGAGTGTGCATTTCTAATAATAACGAAACATGCAGCAGATTTAAATGCAGGATTGAGAGTTTACAAAACACTTCTGCAGAGGAAGCATCTTTTTTAATGAGCAGAGATTTTCGGTATCTTGATGAGGAGTAGGATGAAAGATTGTGTGAAATGATGTTTTATTTGTTTAAATCAATTGGGAAGAATGAGAGCTTCCTTTTGATTGACTGGAAGTGCTTTTTCGGGATCGGGTTTTTTATTTTAGGTAATATTGGTAGCTACTATATTGGTAGCCACTATTGACACTATTTGACACTTTTTTTAAGGATGCCACTATTCTTCTACTATTCTGATAAAAATGACACTTATGCTAGGATTTTTTCAAATTTCTCGCTAAAGGAACTATTTTGTTACTCAACATGTAAGCTTCTTCGATAGATTGGCTAAAATAACATATCAGTCATCTTAAACATCCAAATTTCCAAAGATTCGAAGAGATTGAAGATTTCAACAAGGGGTTTTGAAGACTTTAACTGATTTCAGGGATTTGACGGGATTTTATAGGGTTTCAAGGGATTCAGAGAAATTTTTTTCAGATTTGTAGGGATTTCACGAGATCTATGGGATTTTACAGGATCTCGAAGGAGTTTGAAGATTTAACAAAATTCAATAGTTTTCAAAGAATTTCGGGTACTTCACAAGATTCTAAGAAATTTCAAGAGATTTAAACAATTTCAATGGATTATAAAAGCACATAAAATATATCGAAACTTTTCAAGGGATTTTAGGAAATTTAAAGAAATTTAGAATAATTTAGGGAGTGAATGAAATTTAAAGGGATTTCTATGGATTTCATAACATCTTATGGGGTCTCAGAGGATTCCACAAATTTAAACATTTTTAAACGTATTTTAGAGGATAATAATGATTTCTAGATGTTCTACGGGACTTCAAAAAGTTTCTAGAGATTTCACAAAATGTAAGGGATTTTAAAGGATTTTAAAAAATATTCATTAAAATCGTTTGAAATTTCAAAAATTATAAAATAAATTAAAAAGTTCCATTAGATAATTTCGATTAGATTTAAGTGTATTTCAACGGATTTTATAGATTTAAAGGTATTTTCAACCTTTCAGGATATCCAAAAATCTTTCAAGGGATTTTAAATGACTCTCATATTTTCTTGAATTACACCGGATTTTAGAGGATTTCAAATATTTCATCATTTTTAAAGGATTCCGAGATATTTCAAGATATTTAAACAATTGGAAGGGATTCTAAAGGGATAATAAAGATGTCAAAGGTTTTCAAGGGGTTTTTAGAGACTTCAAAATAAATCCAAAGAACTTTAGGGAGCAAATTAATTGGAATGTAATTTTAAGGCATTTCTATGTATTCCATGAGATTTTATGGGGTCGCAGTGAATTAAAAAAAATTAATTTTGAAAGGAATTGTAAAATACATTAAAGATTTCAAGCTTTTGTACAGAATTTCAAAAGATTTCTAGAGATTTCGCAAGATTTAAGAGGTTTTAAAGGGGTTGAAAGAATATTCTTTATTTCAAAGCTTTTAGGGTATTTGAAAAGGTTTCAAGGGATTTTAAGGGGCTTTGTCATATTTTATGGAATTTTGCACGAATTCAGAGGATTTTAAAGATTAAATTTTTTTTTTTAAATTATGAATGATATTACAAATTTCAAGATGTTTTACGGGATTTTATTCGAGTTTTGTGGGATTACTAGGGATTTACAGAAGATTCAAATGATTTTATGAATTTCAAGGGATTTCAAAGGATTGTAAAGCGTTCAGCGTATTTAACAAGATTTCAAGGAATTTAGCGAGATTTCCAAATTTGTAAAGGTTCTCAAAGAATTTCGTCGGATTTCAGAAATTTTCTAAGGACTTTAAGAAGGAATTCAGGATATCAATAATGTTTTTTTTTAATTAAAGGATTTTAGTGGACTTCTAGAGAATTTCAGGGCATAAATAAAATGAAATTTTAAGCGATTTATAAGGATTTTTACGGATTTCTACGGATTTTAGGGATATGAAATATTTTAAGAGATTTCAAAAGATTTTACCATATTTAAGGGATTTCTTTGGATTTGAAAAGTTGTACCATTTCGAGACATTTCTACGGATTTCAAGGGATTTAAAAAGATTGACGAGTTTTCCAGAAATTTCTAGAGGATCTTAACATATTTCAGGAATTCTGAAGGATTTTAATGGATACTATTCATTAAAATGAATAGTAATCTGAAATTACAAAAAGGTACTGAAACTTCAGTAACTTTCTTTCCTGAGAAAGTAGTATAAAACAATTAAAGTTTCAGTGAAGAATCGCACTGATTCTCAGTCATAATTTTTAGATTTCAATTTCCAAGTTTTATTGTAGTATAGTTAAATCCAAGTTTAGAAAAAAGTTTTTTAATTTATTAAAATTTCGAAACTCATTCTGCTATTGATAACACTTATTTTTATTTCAATCTTACCTTTTTATTCTTTATGATTTCAACGTAAACTGTGAAATAAATCATCAATTTCAAACCTGTCACAATAATTCCTATTTAATTAGCGGTATATACAGACTTCTGACATTTTGATTTTGATTTTGGCTATAAAATATCATTGTTCTAAGGATTGACAAATGTGATTCATCAATAATAATAGTCACATTTGATTTTCCAGCAAATTCCTATTTCAGAGTTATTTTTCGTCTCTGAAATTATCGCCTTTATCTTGATTTTTCGAAAAAACTTTCGCCTACCTATCATACGTCAATCCCGATTGATAAATAATTTGTTATCCACTTTTAATAATGATTTTTGAAAATTAGAATTTTTCCCTTAATTTTTACCTAGGCTAGAACAAAACAAAAAGGATTGGATAAGAATTTATCTTGCAATAATAATTTGTTATCAGTTACGAGATCTGGGGCAAAAAAACGGTATTCTGAAGGACGGTGGAATGTAGAGTTTGCTCGACAGGAAGTAGGAAATTGTGGTGAAGTCAGGCACGACGAAATCTCGTCGGTCGTGGAAATGCTTAAATCCTGTTCAGAGGCTCTGGAAAATCCTGCGTTAGATACTCACAGGCACACGGCATGCTTTCTGGCTGAAGCAACAGTTCGTTCTGCCCCCTTTTCCTCCCCTCGGCATCCACCCCCACCCCCGGAACCACCCCCAACGACCCCCGTGTGTTCCTCTTTTTGCCACCCTAAACCACCTCTGCCAAAGCAGGTCGCCTCTCTTTTCCTCTCTCTCTCTCTCTCTCTCTCTCTCTTGCACGGTCTTACTTTGGACTTCTACTAAATTTAGGTTCCTAAACCACTATCCTCACCCATGCTCACTATCCACCCTCCTTTAAACTTCTCTCTCTCTCTTTCTTCTCTCCTCTCTTTCTTCTCTCCTCTCTTTCTCACTCATCTACTCTCTTTCTCTACTTACGTCTCAGTCGCACCAGCCACACGGTTTCTCCTTTGCCCTACACCACTCTGACTCTTACTACTTCTCAACCTTGCCCACAGCTTCTCCTGGCATAAAGGGGATGCATCCCTAACACTTCAGACTACACTCTCTTGCCACCAGACAGGCGGAATTTCACTCGCTATCGGACGTGACTATCGCTCTTTCAGTGCCAGGCCGTTACAACTCCCACACGATTACGGGCTTATTCTTCTTTCCGTGATGTAATATGCGTGTTACATGTCGATTTAGGCGTTTATGAAGACTTTAGTCGTTTCTTGAGAGGCGGTGATCGAATTTTCTTACAAAGAGTGGTAGAGATGACTTTGTTCAGGGAAGAAACAAAATTATATTAAGGATGTACACTACGTACAGTCAATTGTTATCTATTATTAATTTCTGCACATCATGATGGAGGCTTAGAAGCGTACTTCAGAAAAAAATAATTCAGGCCAAAATTATGTAGTTTTTGAGAGTTTTAGTTTTTTCTTCCTCCTTAAGGAAAAGTTACAATTCTTATTTAATCCTAATGATCAAGGCCTCATTTTATTCTTTGAAGGATTCTCTACAATTCTATTTGGTTGGATTTTATTTAAAAAATCAATTTAGAAATAATATAATTATTATTGTTATGAACAATGATAGTTTAAATTTTAATAAACACCACCCAAACAGAATTGTGGAGAATTCTTCAAACAATAAAATAATGCCTTGATCATTAGGATTAAATAATAATTGTAACTTTTGCCTAAAGAGAAAGTGAAAACTGAAACTCTAAAAAACTACTGTTAAATAAAAAATTTTGACCGGAATTATATTCTTCTATAGTACGGTTAGAAGCCTCCGTCAAGATTTGCGGAAATTAATAACAGATACGTTTTTGTCAATTTTATAAATTATTTGAAAGATTGGCGACTTTTGAGATTGATTTTACATAAATCCTTAAAAAAGCAGGTGGTCCTAGAACTTCATTTTCAGAATTTCCTGATTTTTCCCTGTCCAATTTTTTTATATTTTTCTTAGCATTAATATTCAAAGACCTGAATTTTATTCTGGTAAAATTTTCAACATGGAATCTTTTATAAGCGAAATAAAACAATTTAGGATTAGATTTTCAAAAGTATTCATTTATTTCTACTAAAAAGATGACTTGTCTATTATTAAAGAATTATTTTTAAGAAAGCAGTTGAAATATCGGCTTAAAAAGATGACGCTTTGACAAAATAAATCCATTTTTAATAAAATAGTTGAATTTTTAAACAAAATTGTTGAATTTTAAATCTACAAAGATGAATCTTCAACCAAATGGTCGAATTTACAACAAATTAGGATTTTTCAGTCAAGATTTCGTAACGCAATAGTTGAATTTTCAACTCAATAATTACATTTTCAAATAAATAATTAAATTTTTTAGACAAATAGTTTAATTTTTAACCTACAAGGATGTATTTTCAACGAAAAAGTTTATTTTTCAAACGAAAAGATAAATTTTTAACCAGAAATGGAATAGTTGAATTTTCAGTTTGAAAAATTAATTTTTAATAAAAAAAAAAAAACTATCGAACAGATAGTTAAATTTTCAAACAAGGAGATGAGTTTTTCAACGAGATTTTGCATTTTTGACTAAAAAGAAGGAAATAACCAAACGAAAAGATTAGTTTTCTACTAAAAAAAAATTTTTAACCAAAAATGGAAAAGTTACATTTTCAGTTAGAAAAATGAATTTTAAACGAAAAAAAAACGAATTTCCAACCAAAGAGATGAACCTTTTACCAAAAACATACATTTTTAACGAATAAGTTTTTTTTTACTTATGTAGCTAAATTTTATATTAAAAAAGATGCATTTTCAAGAAAGTAGATAAATTTTCAGCCGAGAAGATGAATTTTTGACTGAAATGGTTAAAATTTCAGTTGAAAAAATTAATTTTCAACAACAAAAAAATCGAATTTTCAACTGCAATGGTGAATCTTGAACAAAAAATTATTTTAAAAAAATTAGTTCAAACTTTTACCAAGTACATCAATTTTCAATGAAAAATGACGACTTATCAACGAATATTGTAATAGTAAATATTCCAACCAAAAAATTTTTTTATTTGAAATGAAGAACAGTTGAATTGAACCAAAACAGTCGAATTTTCAACAAAATAGTTGAATCCTTAACCAATAAAGGTTAATTTTATTAACCAAACAGTTACTTTCTTATTCCAAACAGATTGAATTTCTACTAAAACTTATGAATTTTTCAAACAAAAAGATGAATTATAACAAAAAAAATAGTTGAATTTCGAACTGAAAAAAATTTCAAGAATTTCAGGAATTATGGAAAATATCAATGCTTGAAGGTTGAAAAAATTATTATAACGTTGAAATTTGAACTAAATATTTATATACTGTATAAGTAAATACGCAGAAAATATCTGCCACTTTCAACAAATTTTTTGTTAATTTGTGTTAATTTTTCATGAATCATACATTATCTACAAAAAAACGTATGTTATTGGTATTCTTGAAAATTCGTAGAGCCCTTTTTCAAAATTTATCAGTACATTTTTGCTCATAATTGTAGTCACAATTATTAGCGAAAATTCACTGAAATTCAAGTTCGGTAGAAAACAGGTAAAATTTGATTGAAATTTCAATAATTTTCATTGATTTTAGTAGCCAGAAATACAAAATATTTTTGAAAGTGCGTAAATGAATCGTCAATTGTTTGAATAATTTAAAAAAAAAGTAATATTTCAACTATAAGGATTATACAAGCTTTGACGATTTTTTGTTTGTTTTCTGAATTCAAATCCTGCTATATTGTTATTAAAAATAATTCAAAACATTAAAAATTTTCCCCATTTTCAAAAATATCAGCGACTTCAATTTCTTGAATTTTATCATGAATTTCAATTTTCTCTAAATGCGAACTACAATTATTTTAAAGAAAAGTATTATTTTCCAATTCCTATTTCAATCACTTATTCAAGAAGTCTATTATCAGTAAAATAAAAAATTCTAAATTATTTTAAAATTACAAGCCCTTCTAATTTTAATATTTTTCGAGTGAGAAAATACTTGAACCTAAATTCCCTTTAAATTGTACGACTTACACCAACTGGTCCAAATTTTCAATTATTATAATTTTCTCATCATACAAAAGCCGCTTATAATTTAGAACTACTTTGTACAATTTTTAATAAATTTTTAAAATTTCAGAAATTCATTTTTAGTATTTCGGAAAATTAATTTCGTCTCTAACTTTTGAGCACAACTTTTCGGAAATTCACGTTGGTTACTTATTTTTGAATTCTAGTGAAAATTCAAATTATTAAAAAAATTAAATTGAATTTTTAAAAAGGGAAAGTGAAAGTGATTGTGAAAAAGTCACATAATCGCCTCCCTGATTAAAAAAAAAACGAAAGTAAAAAATGAGAAAATAATTTTGTAATTTTGTAATTTAATAACTCAGACGTAATCCCCTAACGGAAGTAGAGTGCCACTGTTACGTAATTACCATCCCCCCAGCAAGTCACAAATTCACGCTCTGCTGAATTTGCCAAATTTTCTCCCAGTGTTACCATTCCTCATGACTTTAATTATGTCCGATTCTCGTCGGCTGCACGAGCAACGGATTCAAGTCTGAATATTATATTCCCTGCTAATTAAATATCGCACGTTGACGCTACTTCGTTCCCCACATTTGTCGTTGACATTCACTTTTAATAATCCTAATAAAACTGTAGTTGGATTCTCGCCCGGCAAAAAAGGAAAATGAATCTTTCTGATTGTGAAAAAAATCGCAATATAAAAAAAAGGAAATAGTGTCTTCAATTAATGATTTTTTTGTTCAAAGAAGTTTATTAAATTGTTCTATATTGCGGAAAATTATCTTTAAACAATAAGCAAAATTGTTTTCCAATCAATCATATTTATTTATTGAAAATACAATAATGAAATATTTTCATCAAAACAAATTTTTTAAATGTTCAGTCTATTTTTGTACAATTATTATTTAAATTTTGAATAACAATGGTCAAAAAAATATTTCTCAGTGCAAAATAACAATACAAGAACAAGATTTTGATTAGAAGAGCAATAATTTAAAAAAAATACTATGCACATTTTCAACAAAAAAAAACTTGCATTCGGTAATATTATGAACTCTTTAGGAATTTTGCAATTCGGGGTTTTTATATTCCGGCAATTTTATCATTTCCGAAATTTTACCGTGTCGAGAATCTTATTTTTAATGAATTTCAGTAGTCCCTCGATTAGTCCCCAATATAATCATAAAATAAGTCATGTTTAAAATTTTAGAATAAAATTTTGCAATTGCAATAAAATATATAAGAATGTATAACTTTATATTTTTAATATCATATAAACATAAATACTGTCGAATGCCTTGATTTTATTTGTATTAAATATTTTCTATTGTAACAGATTATTATTAAATTTAAAAAATTATTGATTTTATTATATTTTGTTACTATACTAATAATACAGAATAATGTAGAATATACTATGCCAGTAATGTAGAAGTTTTTGTTTTCTACATTGGACTAACTTTTTGATGCCTAGCATATTCGAAATATTTTTCCATAATTTTTTTATTGTTGCGATTTTATGATGAAGTTGACACTACGAAGTTAAATTCATCCCTATTTTTTTAATTATGTAACTTTTAGGAAATATTACTTAATTTCCTAACAACAATTTCTACTATCAGGACAAAGAATTAAGGAATACTTGTACCACTATATAGAAAAAGTTTGTTCAAAAAATTAAAAAATCGATAAATTCTTGTGGAAAGTCTGTGGTATATCATTTTTTATATTAAATTAAAGAAAACATTTTTGACCTTATAACTAACATATGACAAAGATTTTACATTATGTAGCTTTTGATATATAATTTACTCGAAATTTCGAAAAAAACAAACATTTTTTGAATATTGAAAGGTTTAAGAATAACCAATTTTTCTTAAGATTCCAGAGAAAATATCAAATTATTTTTTATTCAAAAAAATGATTTTGAAATAAAATTTCTCAATTTTGCAGCACTGAAAAATGTTAGAAAAAAATTCGAGTAAGTTTAAGAGATATTTAGAAGATTGAAAAACACTTTAAAGGCTTTCCAAAATTGTCGAAGAAGAATCTGGAAGATCTTAAGATAATTTTTTTTGCAGAATTGAAAAAAAATTATGAAAAATTCGAGTCCTAAGATTCCTGCGAAAATTTTAAATGATTTTTTATTTTCTTAAATTATTTTTAAAGAAAATGTAGAAGATTTTAGGGCAATTCTTTTCATTTGAAAAGGGGTTTCAAAACTCTAAGAATAATTTGAATCAGCTTAAAAGATATTTAAGAATTTTAGAAGTTTTAAAGAGAAAACAAATATTTTGTTAAGATTTGAAAGCTTTTTCAGAAATTGATAAAAACCTGTAAAATAAAAAAATATTCTCACCAATTTTCCATATACTTTTTCGACATGTCTAAAATCTTAAAAAATCTTTTTAAACATTTATATAACGTTGAAAATAAATAAAGAAATACACTAAAAAAATAAATAGTTATTCGAAAAACATTATTTTTTGCCTCAAATTATAATTTGGTTCAATTTTTTTTGCTTTCTCGGCTGAAAAATCTTTTTTGGTTGAAAATTCAACTACTTTATTAAAAATGAACTTTTTCTGTCGAAATTTGATTTGAAAAATCTGAAATCTTCAAAAGTCTTTAAATTTTCTCCAGAATCTTAGGAAAAACAATATTTATATAACCTTTAAAACAAATAAACTTAAAAAATCAATAGTTATTCAAAAATTTTATTTTGTGTTAACAATTATTTCTCCCCTCAAATTGAAATGTGAAAAATAATGTATAGCAATAATAATATAATAATATAATATAATAATAACGTATGACCTTTAACAAGAATTTATCATTTTTTCAAGTTTTTGAACAAATATTTTTTAATTGTAGAACGAGAAATGATCAAACTTTTTTAAAATAGTAATCCTTGTTTTCAGTAAGGTAAAGTAATATTTTCTGAAAATTTCATAATTTAAAAAGAATGTTTAGGGATTTACCCACCTTGAAATTTTTGTTTCCCTGAAAAACCAAATAAGGAATAAGTAGAGAATTTCCTGCATTGTACAAGATAGGATGGTTAAAATGGTAAAAAGTAAAAATTTAAAAATTTAAAAAGTCAAATCGTCAGCATAAAATCCATCGACGGTGAAAACTAAAAATTTTATTTTAAATCTGACAAAAATGGTAGATCATTTTCCCATCAGAAGAAAGAAATTTCAATCTTAAGATTTGAAAAAATAAAAAAAGATTTCATGAAGCACCCTAACATACATTCATATTCGAAATCAAGAGAATTTTATAAATTCTAATCAATAACGAATAAAGAATTAATAATCAATTTCAAACAAGACTAATATCCTCCATTGTCACGCTATTAATTAGCTACAGAAAATTAATATTCAATTGATCAGTTCATGCTAAATTCTCCATGCTCAGAAACAATGAGTGATTGTACTATTATAAATTAAATCCGACAAATTATATACATTATCCAATAGATTATCATTCAAAATCGAGAGTACAGAATGCTCAATTTTATTAAATTTTGATCTAATAATTTATCTCTGCAGGAAGACAATTAGATTTACTTCAATTGTAAAAATTATAAAAAAATAATTAGTTTTAAACTCGATTCGACTCGTAAAATTGAGTCGAACAGAAAACAAGAGAGCGAAACAGTATTTTCAATAAAACGATAACGATGCCTGCGGGCTTATGCTGACCGGGTTACATAAAGATAAACAATGTGAAAATCCGTGACGATTGTAATTAGTTTTCCCTGGAATATTTATGAAAAGCGATATGCCGGCTAATGGATCGAAGGTATCTTTTACATGGGAATGGTAATAATTCAATTTTAACAAATCGTCGTTGAAATTTGATCGTCGGGCTTCGAAGTGTTAAAAAAAATATTACGGGCGTAAAAAACGCGACAGGTGATTCCACTGGAATCGCGGATAACGAGATGCAATAAAATCACTTCGTTTCGCACGTTTCATCAGCAACATTGTCGCGTAGGTGGTATTTTGAAATCCAATAATGAATTGGGCTCGAAAATTTCGACAGAATTAAACCGCAATCGAACATATTGATCGATTTGAGATAATTAAGAATTATAAGCCAGATTTATAAACATTCTAGCTAATACACTCAGAACAATATTTGTTTTGAATTAAAGAAACCGTTTCTCTAATATGATTTTGTCAATTTAATAAAAAAAATTGTAATAAAAAAAATTCATGCGAACAAAAATCGTTTTCGGGAACTAAAGAAATTTCTTTGAATCAAAAGTAATGTGAATAAAAAAATTTGCTTCAACTCAAAGAAACTGTTCTTTGACTGAGAGCCAGAAAATATTTTTCTTTCATTTAAAGAAAGCTTTTTGAAACCAAAGATTCTTTTTTCTGTTTAGTGAGAACAAATAATTATATAATTATAATAATTTTTGTCGGCATGCAGATGTTGAATCGTGATAATCTTTTTGCAGAGTAAAAAGGTCTTAGCAGTTAAAATCGATGGATGCAAAGACCCCTTAATCAATTTTGCAGTGGCTCGACTCGGTAAGGCCGGAAGGGTTAGAGACCTTTTCGAACAATGCAGACTTAATTATATGATCGAAAATTGAATATGAGAAAAACTTATATGAACTTTGGACTAATATTCTTTCGAATATAACAAAATTCGAAAAATTCGATCAAATTTATAAGGATTCCAGGTGAATTTGAACAATTTCATGATAAATTTATAAAACATCAAAACAATTTAAGGTAAATTCAAAAGAATTCAAATACACAAATAAAAAAAAATTGTGGAAAATCCAAAAACTTCGATTGATTTCAGTATCCAAAATCAACAAAACCAGATTAATTTTCAACCAAACAGCTGCATTTTCAACCAAAAAATTTTATTTTGTTATTAGCAAGACGAATTTCCAACAAAATGCATACATTTTTAACCAAATAGTTGAATTTTCAACCAAGAAGATTAATTTTCTGCCAAAAAAGATGAATTTTCAACCAAATAGTTGAATTTTTAGTTCAAAAAAGATCACTACTTGAACACAAATGCAATAGTTTAAATTTTATAGAGAAACAATAATTTTTAATTCAGAAAAACTAATTTTTACAAAACAGTTGAATTTTGTAACAAATTGTTGAATTTTCTACCAACTTCTTGGATTTTGAAGCGAAAAGGACGGATTTTTTACAAGACAGTCAAATTTTTAACAAAAAAATGGAATTTTCTACAAAACAGTTGAATTTTCAAACCAAAAATATAAGTTTTCAACTAAAAAGTTAATTTTAAAACAAACAGTTGAATTTTTAAACAAAATTATGAATCTTCAACTGAAAAACCGAATTTTGAAGAAAGCTGTTCAACTTTCAAAGGAGTTGAATTGTAAAATATTTCACTGGGATTCCGCCTTTGTCTTTAAAGTTGATTCTCAATTTTTGATTGGGAATTTATAAAAGAAAGAAAGTAACTCAAACAGTGCGTTTACGGAAAAATATTGCAAAAATAATCGCGCAAACGAAATGGACCGGTTAACTAACTGGGTAGTTAGTGTTTTATTTTCCGAAAGCGCATGATTCGACCTCTCTCTGAGACGTAAAATTTTAGACTGGATACAAGAAATTGTCTGTGTATTTTGTCAAGTGACCATATTGTCCGTTGGAGAATACAAAAAAAGGAATCGAAACCCCTTTATGTTCTTCGAAGTCCCTTGGGTCATTGCATTATTTGGAGAATTCGTTAGAATTATTTCAAACATCTTGAAGGCCCAAAAAATTTCTCAAATTTGGAAATATTCCAATCGAATTGAAAAACTTTCTGAAATACTGTGAAATCCCTAACGAAGTATCATAAAATGCTGTGAAAATTTCATGAAATCCTATATTTCTTGAAATCTAAGATTTGAAAACGCCCCAAAATATCCTTATGGTCTTCGAATTCTGTCAGATCATTCAAGGCTATTGAAAAGCTCCATACAATATTGTAAACAGAGAAAATCCCCCCCCCCCCAAAGAACATGGAAATTGTGAAAGATCAGATTGGGAATATACATATGCATATATGCATACATATATATACTATAAACTGCATTTCGCCGATTATTTTTAATTCATCAATTTGACTCTTATTTTTACTTTATTCTGGACTCAGATTGAGTCCATGAATTGCCTGAAGGGCGTCAGATAGTTTTCCTACCTTAAAACTATCAAAAAGTAAATGATATGGATTTGATTTCGAACTTTACTTTCACTTTAATTTAATTCATCACTAGACGAGCTTTGCCGAATAGCTCCAGTAGAGTGGGCCGGTAAGGACTAACGCAGAGGGATAGAATAAGTTCAAATCACACATTTATGTTATTTATTTTAAATATAATTGGATCAATAATTAATTAACAGATTTTTATAATGAGTGGGCCTTCGCCCCACTCGAACGAGATTTAGCGTCTGAAAAACGCTGACATTTACTTTTGGCGGAACCGTACCGCCATTTTGACCCGACAGAAAGTTCTTTATATAGATTGGTTTGAGTGACCACTTTACAAGATAGATTACTAATTACATTGTTCTCTTTTCTTCTCTTTGAATTTAAACGGAACTCAGAATTACACTGCACGCGCGGGGGTCCATGATTACCCAGAAGTTACAACAGAATTCACATTATTATAAGGGCACCCAAGTCGGAAACGAAATGACCTTGCCCGAGGTCAGCAACCAACAAATTTCAACGGCATGTGCCTACCACCAGTTCGGCACACGACGTTGGAACTAAGAAGTTGAGCAAACTGAACAACACAGAAGATTAAAGGGACCCACCTGGCAGGAGTCTTCCTCCCCTCGAGCGTCCTCTCGTCGAGTTTCCCATTTCGTAGATTTTGGTTATTTTGTCCTTAATAATTCCTCTTTATCTGTTTTGCTTGCTACGATGCGTTCATCCCGAGCTTAGAATCACGAATGACTTTTCGTAGAGTGGCTTCTCCGTTCTTCCTCTCATAAGAGTCGGAGCGCCACTCGTGTCTAGAGCGTAGAACTGCTGAGTGAGAGAACGGTCGAACGAGAAGGACAACTGCCAAGTTCGGTTTCCCGCAGCGTGGTGGCGCACAGTCAGCATGCGCTAGTTTTGACGCAAGCCTTCATCGCCTGCCGCTAGTCGATGGTCCAGGGGTGGGGCTGACTTGTGTCAGCACGCAGATTATCCGTAACCGCTGGCTTCTGTTTTTCCGAGCGCTCTTGCACGTGTGGGAATCCCGTCCACCAACCATGCGCCAGGAAAATCTCCTCTTCGTAGTCCCTGGTGACAGCAGACATCCAATGCGGCCAACCTCACAGGATTTAACAGTTGTTGTTATTGTTGTGTGGAGGGTGGTTGATCCACCCTTCCACCCGAGTTGGATATGAAATAACAAATAAAAATACTGTTTTACATTAATAAAATTCAAGGTGAGCTTACGACAATTATTAATGGTAATAGAAAATGAATCATTACATTGTGATGAGATATTAGCCGTCGAACTCTCATATTCTAGGCTAATATCTCATCCAGATTTTAAGTTGTTATTGACGTTAGCAGTCTTTAACATTTAATGCAATGATTGAAATCACACCAAAGACTAAGATTCTTTTGAATACTCGCGGTAGAACTCTTATGTTCTCGGCTAGTAAGGCGCTGTTCGTAGACAGCCCGTAGATTTGATTCATGATTCCAAACTCATATCCCCAGTAAAATGATTTTAAAGCTGAATTTTATTGTTTTTAGATTTATTTGTGCGGGGTACAAATTACCCCGTCACAATATATATATATATATATATACACATTATAAATAATTTAATATAATTTTAATGAAGGTGATGAACAATATGATGAAAAAAATAATCCTAATGAAAAAAAGTTGATTCGGAATCTGATGAAGATGATTTAGACAATTTACCGTACACATCACCAACTGCATTAAACAACATTATGAATAAAGACTCCACCGTGTAAGTAAATTTCAGACTATGAATACATACTATAAATACATACTATATGATACTATATATAATAATATTATTGAATAAATACTTTATTTTTATAATTACAGAGAAGTTGTTGCATTTATATAGACGAAATAAAATCAATGCCGTAATTCTACGTAGAAAAACAGGGAAGGATATTCTTTCTTAACAACAATGATGGAAAGAGAATCCAGATTGTTGTTTGGAACAAAGAAATAGAAAATCTAGGGAAAACAATCAAATTAAATCACGTGAGATTAATTTATTTTTTTATATATTGAATTACAATTAAAAATTCACTTATTTTTTAAATATAAATTATTCGTAAGAATTTTTATTTAAATAAATTAATTATGCATTATATACATTCATAATAAAAATTATTTGCTAATCAAATTAAGAAAAAGAAAAGTCACAAATAATGTTCAAGTAATAAAATGTTCAGAATAAAAATATATATTCAATTATTACGACGAATATAATAATTTTGAGAAATAAATATATTATTATGAATAATCATAATTAAATTTAATGAAAAAAATATAATCGATTTATAATTAATATATGTATTTCATTTACAATTTCAGAAAGTCCATATTGATGGCGCTTACGCTAAGTATGTGGATAACCAAAGATGGAAGTTAGGAAATGTTCCCTTTGAACTCACAATTCAATCAACAACAGCATTAATATGCCAACCAATTTCTGATTCCAAAGAAATCAAAGCACCAGAAATGATTGAAATAAACAATGTGGGGAGTGCTACAGGATTTGTTAGTAAGTATAACATTCATAATTTATACAGATTATATTAAGCAATAATATTTAAAAATTAAATTGAACAAGTTCTTTTATGCTTGGAGGCCAGACTCATTTTCACATTTTTTTTTTCAAACTGGTTCTCGGGTTAAATAGAACCCGGTTTTCCATCATAGCCACGGACGAAGTGAAGTGACTGATGAGATGAAGATGTAATTAGTTAATTTAATACGTCGTATGAAATCATTTGCGATGATGTTGTAGGTACAAAATTAGGAGCATGGTGTAGTTTGCAGTTCTTATTTTACCGCTGTTATGCTTACACAGCGGCCGCGAGTGTTGGAGGTGTCAACAGTCGCCTCTGGATGCTTTCTTGGAGCTTATTATTATTATTATTATTATTATTATTATTATTATTATTATTATTATTATACCATTAAGCTCGCTGATCTATCTTTCTAGAAATCAGCCCAAAAAAAGAGTTTCAAAAATTAATCATCTGTCATAGATCACACAAAAATATGCAGACTTACTGTTGATCACATAGTAGCTGGCACTTTTCATACATTGCTTATAAACTATTTCTCTACACACTTTCTTGTCCTGCTATACAATTTTAGCTTCCTTCACATCCATACATTTTCTCCTGCAAGCCCGGGTAAAAATATTTGGTCTTGATTTTGTCTTGAATATCTTCAATATGTTTTCAAGATCATCATGTATGGTTCCGTCTCACCAGCTAGACATGGAAATATACGGACTTCTTTCGTATTTATGGCTGTAGCTGTGCCAAGACAAGACCAGGTAGACTTGTCTTAAAACAAGAAGTGCAGGTCCTGATAAATATACCGAATTGCTAAGAAAATTATATTACCAATTTGTGGCTCAACATTTTCCAGGGTCAAAATTACAAAAGTTTTCGTTTGTAAATTTCATTCTTCATTATACTTCGACCTCTATAAACTATGGACCCACCGGCTGTTTCCTGGAAACAGGTAGCTAGATTAGGACCAAACAGGTGAAATCTGCTGAGGATTAAAATTTTACAACCGCTAAAACTTGTGATTTTGTAATAACTAATTTGTAAGTAAGAAATTCGGAACCAGTCTGTCTCAACAACTGCAGGCGTATAAAATTTTCCATAAAAAGATTTAAACTGTCATTTCCTAGAAGTGCGCAGTGAACTGATGGAGATAGGAAAAAAAGGACAACATTTTTAGATTTACCATCCAAAGAACATTATTATTGCAGGTAAATAAACTTATCAAAACATAAACAATAAATACCCTGTAGATAAATAATAGAAACATTCTATAAAGTTTAAAGCGGATTAGTGATGACCCTCGAAGGCTCTTGTTGGAAGACATAAATTTTTGTCTTCAAGTCGAAAATATTCGTCTTAAGACATCAAAAATAGTCTGGTTGCGTCTCACAAGCTGGACATACAGTATATCTTAAAATTGTCTTGGATTGGTCTTTGCCCAAGACAAAATCAAGACCAAATTTTTTCACCCGGGCGCTCTTGTGTTTTTATGGCTTTTCATAGCTTGTCACCTTAGAGTCTCATTCACACATTCCAACCGGTCCTTCCTCGGCCTGCTTTTGAGCATGTTACCATTTTCTTCACCTCGATATACTTCTTTTATCAGTCCTTCATATTTTATTCTCTTAATATGCCCAAACCATCTCAACAAATTTCTTTCACTCTTGTCAAACAGTGTTTTCTCTAACCACATCCTGTCATTACTGACTTTGTCCATTAGCGTTTTACCGCATACATTCCACAGGAATTGCATGCCAACCACGTTAACTTCACCCTTATTCTTTCCTTGGTAGGTCTAGGTCTCGTTACCGTACAGCACGGTAGGTGCAAGTACATAATTATATATTGTAATTTTGGTTTTATTTGTTATATTTATACTTCTGGTAACACTGCCGTTCATGACTTTAAAACATTGATTAAGAACAAATTGTGCATATAAAAATATTAAATAACTTTTCTATTAATAATTCTAAATTTAGTATTTTATCATTTTCTTTTTGGACAAGCTAATATATCTTTGATAGCAGCTCTAAAGATTTACCATTTAACAAGATTTAACATGTGTTTTTCGGTATACGTTTTTTTTTTTTTTCGTCAGGAATACTCTGATGGGCATACCTATGCCAATAAATAAAATAAAATATTTTTTTTTTATAAATGGTAATATTTTTTTATTTCCAGAAACAAATTCAAAATAGGATATCTTTCTCAAATTTCGTCAAAATAAATCTCCCACCGATAGAATGAAAACTTGGTACTATAATCATAACATAAATTCTGGCGTAGCATTTAAAATACTCTACAAAAATATTATCGAACGGAATATGTATGAAGTTATTAAATTCAAGTTATAATTCAAATAAAAACAATATCTGCCTATACATAAAAAGAATAAATGACATTGGTGCTGTGGTGCCAATAACGATTAGAGACCATATCCTTTTTGTATTCATTTCCATTGGCTTTTTTTCAAATTAATTTTCAAATATTTCTCAAAAATGTCCATAAAAATGAAAAACATTTATTGCTTATAACGTGGCTATAATAAAATAAAAAAAAGTAGCCAGCTAAAGATTTTCCTTAGAAAATCCAATAAATTCTTCGCACCCTAAGAATTAAAGTTAATTTAATATTTGAAAACTAAATTTAACATTATTTTGCATCAGTTCTATATATCGTTTTAGGTGAAAATGATAGTACAATTAAATTAATATCAGTAAGGTACGATCAATTTGCGCATTTTATTAAAATTTAACAAACGTTAGATGAGGTGCTAATAGCCGGTTGAGTGCCAACCACTAGTGCTTTTACCCTATTGTGCTGAAATTTTGGGAAATGGGTTAAAATATACAAGGGAACGTCTGTCTGGTACATGAAGGTTTTCATTTTGTTTGAAAAGTGCAATTTGATTAATTTTAACTTGGATTGTAACTGAGAACAGAGTTGAAGTGCCTTAGCTGAAATCGAATTAATAAAATTGCATTATTTAAACAAAATCAAAAAGTAAATGGGCCAGGCAGATGTGCCCTTATACATTTTGAAGCGTTTTCTAAAATTTCAGCATAGTGGAGGAGAGGAGGTAACGTTGGTAGACCCAAAAGAAAAATTGAATTTCAAATAAAATTATTTAACCATAAATAATAAAAAATGTACTTTGGGTAGCTGGATATCTGGGCTATAATTAGTAAAATAAGATTTTTTAATAACAAATATGGAAAATAGGTTATTGTTCGATTTTCTGAAGTATTTTACCTGCGTCAATTTACTCGCGAATTCAGGTGATTTTGCGCACCACTATTATTGCTTCCTCATAGAGGGAGGTTTGTAATGACCTAAATTTTCAAATATAATTTTTTGACATATTTCTATATAATTCGACCCCAGGAGCTCGAAAATAATTTTTTTTTAATGTCCGTGTGTGTGTGTAACTTTTTTCTGTTCATGTAGTTCCGATTAATATCTAGGTCTGATAGGATTTTGAGCTCGATCGAAAAAGTAGTTTTTTCTTGCTTTTAGAGATTTAAAAATAAAAATTTTACCTTGTCTATATGAGATAAATTTTTTTGATATTCAAAATACAACAATATGATATCTAGTGTATTTTTCACGTTTCTGAGACGCATCGATCGACCTATTGTTGAAACTTTTATGACCTACCAGTACCGATTTATGAAGTTAAAAAAATGGTTTATTTTGTTCATATGAGATAAATTTTTTGATATTCAAAATACGACAATATTACATGTAGAGTATTTGTCCGCGCAATTGAGAAGCATCGATTGACCTATTGATGAATCTTTTATGACACACCAGTACCGATTAATGAAGTTTAAAAAGAATGGTTTATTCTGTTTATATGATAACAACTTTTTTGATATTCAGAGGACGACAATATTACAGTAGAATATTTATTCGCGTCCTTGAGACGCATCGATTGACCTATTGGTGAACCTTTAATGACCTACCAGTACCGATTTATGAAGTTTCAGAAAAATTGGTGTATTCTGTTTATATGAGAAAAACTTTGTTCATATTAGGAGTACTACAGTACTGTATTTGACATGTTTGTTTGCGTCTTCGAGACACGTCGAATGACCTAATTACGAACCTTCTATAACCTCTTATGATCTAGCAATACCGATTTATAGATTGAAAGAATATGTTGTTTGTCTTAATGATATAAGGAAAACTTTTTTAATATTCGGAGTACAACTATAATGTATATCATATATTTGTTCGCGTCTTCGAGACGCGTGGATTGATCTATTGACGAACTTTCAAATACCATTATTGACTAATCAATAGCTACTCAGATAGTTTTAAGAAAAGTTACATTGTTTCTATGAGGTTTCAATTTGAAATATAAAACTACCGTAGCGTAGGTTAAAAAGTTGTTCATTGTAAGAGAACACATTAATTGACATTTTGGTGGTCTCTATATGATTTTCTGAAAATAAAATCTTCAAGAAAAATATTGAAAGTATCCATTTTTTTCCTATGTCAGGGAAAAACTTCCTCTATGAGGAAATAAGTTTATTTGATACTTATGAGGAAGGAAAATACTCATAAGATGAGCACAAATGAGTACACCCATAGTGAATACGTCCATCGTACTTCGCAGTCATATTATTGTTTGATATTACAATATATTTATAATCAATTGATTAAATAACTTACATCTAAATCACACAGTTCACTTGTAACAAGTTATTTTAATTTCAAGTAAATTTTGAGGTAACCTACGGCGGTAAAAATTAACCCTAACCAGTAACTCTGCCGACCAAGGTAAAAAGATACTTACGTGACTTTAAGGTTTAGGCGAGGGGCTACTCACTGAGAAATCTCAGATTACAGCGCGGGAAGTCTTAAGAGAACTCTTAAAAATCTCTCAGCAATCTAGCATTCGTCTAGAAATCTTGGAAATCTTTGGCTAAGTGTGGACAAAGATGAGGTGGTGTGGAGCTTTCCGACGTGCCTAGGCGTGGAACGAACAGCCGACTGAATCCGAAAGCCGCCGAGTTTAACCGAGTCTGTATTTCTCGAGGAGAATCCCACGTGAGTTCTGGTCGCGAGCAGGTTTGGAAATCTTGGAACTCCCGAAAATCTCAACGAAATCTTGGAAATCTCTATCAGAGATAAATGCAGATTGCCGCATTCACAGTTTCATGATTTCCAGATTTCGCAGTGAATAGCCCCTCTGGTTTAGGCTTATTCTCTTGTATTTGACAATAGGAAAGTCGACCTAAACAACAGTGTCGATTATGTATCTTTTTACTCTGGACGGCAGAGCACATAACCTGACATGCAATTTGAACTGGGTTTGGACTGCTTTGTACTAAATCGCTTCGCATAAAATTTACTTTACGAAAATCTTTTTTACATTCTCATCTCAATAAGGAAGTATTGGTTTTATGTGAAAAATGACTTTCACGGATTCAATCAAATGTCGACGTTTTGAGGCCCCCTGAGTCAGAAAAAATGGTTTTTACGAAGGTGTCTGTCCGTCTGTCTGTCTGTCTGTCTGTAGTCTGTAGTATCGTGTCGGCACGATGACTTTCGAAAAATTGATCAGATTCTTAATGATATAATAATAATAATACATTTTTTATAAGCTCTGTTATTATTGCTTTTTACTTTTTTTATTTAATAATATAATATAAATTCAAATTTCGCGCCCTTGAAAGTCAAATCTAGTGAAAAGTTAGTAACTTTTAGTGATCTTTAGTTTTTTTTCGAGGGCTCGCTTGTTTTTTTCCCCTAGAAGTAGTTGGCCACCTTGCACCTCAGTCTTACTTTCGTTCTTTTGGAGGACGCGTAATTTAGTAACCGTGTAACTTCCCCAAATGCAAAGTAAAGATGCAAGTGAATAATAGTGTTTTTATATACACACCATCAAACTTATCTTTTGATAACACTTTTAAGATCTGTTTTTCTAAAAAGTTGTTTGACATAAGGATGGCAGAAGAAGTATGTTTCGACAATTTCATTCTTGCACCATCTCATCCATAAATACTAACTTCCGCCCTTAGGAACAAAATTCCTTATCAATATAATATTATTGAAAAATTATCTTTTCAAGATAATTAGGCATGATTCAAGTTGCCCAACTGGGGTCCAACTGGATCGCCTAATTGGGCATTGATACAACTCACTCTTACAAGCCAGACGAGAACCCAATCTGGGAGTAATTGGGGTGCTAAATTGATGCCTAATTGGTAGTTGGGCAACCTGACTGGAACCCAGTTTGGCCCCAATCGCTTTTTTCGCACGGGAATATTACATCGAGAGATTAACTGTTTTTGTTATCTACTGATATAGAATATACAACTCCCATAAAATCTCGTGAAATCCTTTCGAATCTTTTAAGATGTACCTTAGGAACTTTGAAACCCGTTGAAATCCTTCAAGAAAACCCTTAAATCTGTTATCAAGATTCGGTAAAATTTCCTGGAAAACTCGAAAATCTTTTTACATCCCTTAAAATCTGAAGGAAGTCCTTGAAATTTTATCATTTCTTTTGAAATCCGTTACAATTCCTGAAGTCTGGTCAAATCTCTGGAATTTATACAAATCCCTAGAATTCCCTTGAAATTTCATTTTTTTTTATTTCCTAGAGTTCTCTAAAAATCCGTTCGAAAGAAATCTTTTAAATACAACTGATATTCTGGACATCATTGTAAAATCCTTTAAAATTGTTTAAGATGCTGCGAAATTCTTTGAGCAGTCTTAAAAATATTTAAGTCGTTATATTCCTTGAAATTTTTAAAAATAAAATACCTTGAAATTTATAACATCAATTAAATCTTGAGAAATCCCTATAGTAATCCCAGAAAAACAGAATGATATCCCGTAAAAAATCTTGAAATATATATCTTTCGAAATTCCTTTAAAAATAATTAAAACCTTCGAAACCAACTGAAATCATGTAAAATCCTCAAAATCAGGTGAAGTAATTTCAAATTTCTTGAAATCTCTGATACTTTTTGATATTTCATTAAATCCTTTGATATTCTTAAATCTTAGGAAATCATAGAATTTTGTTATACACTTTTTAATATCTTGAAGTTTTCTAAAAACGGGGTAGCTGTTTTAGCAAAGGAAAACATTCTCGGTCATTTCTCGGTTCGCTAAAATTTTTTCACGATGATTGAAAATGAAAAATGTAGTATTCAAGTTGAACTTTTTTCAAAATTCTAGTCTTTAAATTTGAAGCCTAAAAATTTTTTAATTCATAAATTTTTTATTCAAACGCTAAATAATTGAACAAAAAATTTTAATTCAAAACTTTTATATTCAATGGATTAAAAATGAAATATTTTAGATTGAAACAATATGTGAATGCGATTTGAAATTTAATGCATTATAAATCTATTAATTTCAAGTTATTTTAAAATTGAAAATAGTTTCTAAAGCTCGAATCGGATGTTTTCATTTGTTTTACTACTAAGGCTTTCGAATTGAAATATTTAATTGTTTAACTTTAAAATCTGTAAATTGTTTAATCTTAAGCTATTCTTAAGATATTCAAGAAATACGCACTGTAAACTAAATGATTTCATAATTAAAAAGTCAACAATTAAAATTAACATTGAAAAAAAGTTAAGATTGAATTCATTTTAAATAGCATCACATAATTTGATATTAAATTTGTGAGACTTCAAGTGATTTGATAGATTCTTAAAAAATTTGCAAAAATATCTGGTAAAAAAATAAATTTACTAACATATTCTGGTCCAGCGACACCTTATGAATCCAAAAAAATTCTTAAAAATATTATTAAATTGTTTAGTATCTTTTAGAATTCCCTTGAAAATGTTAAAATCTTTAAATCCGTGAAAACTCCCCAGAATTGACTCAAATTTTCATTTCATTCACTCACTTTGAAATCCCTTGATATCTTGGATACCTTTTTTGAATCCCTTGAAATTTTTCAAATTTTGAAATTTTCCGGAAACTTGTAAAATATCCTCAAATCTTTCAAGTCCTTCGAAATCAATTGAATTTTTCTAAATCCTGAAAGTCCTTGGAGATCCTATAAAAATGATCTTAATATCCGTAAAATCTGTTAAAATGTCTTTAAAACTTTTGAAAACTTTAAAATATTTTTAAATCTTCAAAATTATGAAAACTTGAAATTTTGATTTTTGAGATGGCGGATATGTTATTTTAGGCAATCAGTGATTGGCTAAAATTTTTCTCGATAAAATTGGGTAAAAAAATTAATGTGTAATCATTTCTATAGGTTTTTATAAAAATTAACGTAAAAAGAGTTATATATTGTTTTTGTAAACACCCATTAGAGACTATTATTATTACATTCTCCTAAGAAAATGAAACATCTTGCGCTTAAGTGATAAAGAAAAGTAATAAAGAGCCCAATTATTGTCAAAATTATTGACGATAGGTTTGAAAACCATAGAAATTATATTGAAAATTTTATTTAATTCTCAAAAATAATTTATTTAAACAAATACTTCAGTGAATCAGTTTGTTGTTGAGAAAAAAAATTTTAAATCAAAGAAAATTTACTTGATTCAAAGAAATGATCGTAATGAATACGTTCTATAAAACAATTTTTCTATACAAAAAATTGGTCTTAGCTTAACCAAAAGTATGAAATTATTGTTGCAAATAATTATTTACTAAATTTAGTAAAATACTAACTGAGTGAAGAAAATTTTTTATTGGTTGCAAGAAATAAGAGATTTAGGTTTAAATATTGGGTAGTTAATATAGTCAAATGTGATTTTAATTCCAGAAAATATTTCCTTGAAACAAATTGAAGTAAAAAAAAAAAGTAAAATTAAATTAAACAAATTAAATTGGCTTTTTCTTTTTTGAAAAATAAAATCTCTCAGTTCAAAGAATTGTTTTAAAAATAAAGTAATTTATAAAAACAAACGTAGCTTAAAATAAAATAATTATTTCATTGACCTAAAAAAACACCACCATTGCTTGTAAAGAGTTCCACTTTTTTGTTTAAAAAATTTAGATTTTTGAAGATTTCGAAAAATAAGGTTTTCAAGAATTTCGAAAGGTTTGAAGAGAATAAAAAAAATTTCGTAAGATTCCTGGGAGAATTTTGATTGATGTTTTATTCTGAGAATGAATTTCGGGAAATAATTGAAAAAAAACTCTAGATCTCAAATGATTTCCTAAAATTTAGAAGAAGAGTGTAGAAGATTTTTCAGCGAAATTTGTTAATTTCGCAATATTACATAATTTGAAAAAAATTGAGTATGTTTAAAAGTTATTTAGAAGTTTTTAAAAGACTTAAAAATAATTTGAAACTTGAAGAGATTTCAAAAAATTAAAAACAAAATTTTGGGATAAAATTTAGAAATATTTTAAAACATTTCCAGAATTGTCGAGAAAAAAAAACTAACATTTAATGGAATCATGTGAAATAAAAAATGTTTTTGAAAATTTTATCAAGAATCTTAGGAAAATTATATTCACATAACTTTATAAACAAACTGGTAATACTACTTATTTCCTTGCTTCAAGATCTTAGAATCTAGTTTTACTTCGAGTTCATGCTCTTCTTTCAAAAAAAATTTTATTTTTTGCTAATAATCGGATATTCAAATAAATTGTTTAAGTATCTTATTATTGTTTGTAGCAATTTTCTCTTAGAATAGATTTTGAAAGTCTCGGTTTTTTCTTAATTTTTCAACTTACTTTCAACTTTTAAGTTATAGCGAGGCAATATATAATTGAAGTTATCAAAAATAATTGTTTAAACAATTGATTATTTTTAATTATCTTCTCTTAGTATAATGCTAGATAGTTGCGGGTTTTTCTAAAATTCTCAAACTTTTTGCAACTTTTGAATTATAGTGAGATAATAATTATGCAAGTTAAAACATTATTTATTTAAATAATTCATTATTGTTTACAACTATCTTTTTTTCACTCAGCTTGAACGATCCCATTAATTTTCGTATTTTTACTTCAAATTAATATTCATCTGTCACTGAGTGGATATTTGAGCTATTTTTCAATTTCTAAACAAAATCAATTAAAATTGTTTATTTGAAAAAGATGAGTTGTTATTTTAAGCAATTGAATTTTCATTAATTATTTATCAATCTCAGAAAATAGTGGTTGAATGGCTTTCATAACATGTTCATAATTTCGTGGCTGATAATGGTATCAATAGGGAAACAAATTTTTGCAACAGTATCAGAGCTAATTATGATAATGATGTTATGCTTTTTGGAAAAATAGATTAATTAATATAAGTAAAAATTAAAAGTACATAGTGTCAAAAAAGGGGGGAAAATAAGATAAGAAAACCAGAATCAAAAAAATTAAAAATTAAATGAAAAGTTAGAACAAATATTTAAAAGAATTCGAATAATTTAAATTTCGAAGATTCGATTTGACTCTTGGATCCATCCCCTCCCCCAAAAAAAGGAATTGATTCAATTTTAAAAATTCTACACTATCACTATTTTTTAATATTGGGAAATAATTCTGTTCTTAACATTTTGACAACACGCTATATTTTGTAAACTTTTTAATGCTTTTAAAGAGTTGAGAAACATATAATTATGAACTAGAAAAAAAATGACAGGTACCTAAAATAAGATTTCTCGGAAAATTTTTCATGATGTAGGTTTTATTCCAAAATATGATTCTTAAGATTTAAAGATTTTAGAATATGTCATACAGAAATCTGGTAGATTTGAAGACAATTTTAGCAATAATTTGAAATTGGCAAAGATTTCAACAATATGTAGATTTTTAAATATTTAAAATCGAAAAGTTCAAGCAATTTAAGGATTTTCAAGGGTTTCAGAATAATAAAAGAATTTTTTTAAAGATTTGTACGAAAAGGGCCTACCGGAATTGAAAGTGGACATTAGAAGTAAAATTTCTCCCAAATATAACCCCAAAAATTAATTTTTGGTGGAGTTATGGCGCGGGAAAGCAAAATAAAAAAAGTTTTTTTTTTCGAAAACGGCTTGACCGATTCTGATGAATGAAATATATGTTGTAGATACTAATGAGGCTATTGCAAAAAAAAAAAGAAAAAAAATTAGTTGAAAAAAATTACAGGCAAAAAGAAAATTTTGAATTAAAAAATTTTTGTTAAGGTTATTTTCTAGAGTTACCACATCCATATTTTACATAAACTTAACTTAGAATATCCTTCATAACAGATATTTTTGTTGAAATTTTTAAAGAGGTGGAACGATGTTGAAAAAATTAAAAATCGCTCAAGTTAAAAAATTAAACGGTTTTTTTAGAAAATTCGTTTCTTTTAGAAAACACTTAATATTTTTCGGTTGAAACACTACTGGTTCCAAATTATTATTTTTTATTTCAGGATTCAATTATTTTGTTGTAAAGTCTTTGTTGGATGAATTCAACTGTTTTTGTTTTTTGAAAAATATATTTTTTTTTATAGAAATATCAACTATTAAATTTTTGGTTGAGAATTCATTTGCTATTGGTTAAAAATTTAACTACTTTGTTAAAAATTAAAATACTTTGTTGAAAAATCATTTTTTTTTAATTTACCATTTAAGTTGAAAATTCATCTCTTTGGTTGCCATTGTAACTATTTCATTGAAAATTCGTATTTTTGGTAGAAAATTAATCTTCTTGGTAGAAAATTTATCTGTTTGTTTGATAAGTCAACTATTTAGATAAAAGTTAACCTTCTTGTTAAAAATTCACATTTTCAAGTTAAAAAAAAATATTTTTTTCAGCAAATTCGTTTATTTTGGAAAACATTCAAGCTTTTTTGGTTAAAATACTACTGGTTCAAAATTAATCTTTTTTTATTTGAGGATTCAACTATTTTGCTGTAAATTTGTCTTTGAAGAATTCAACTGTTTTTATTTAAAAAAAAATTCGATAGAAATATCAACTATTAAAATCTTAATTGAGAAATCATCTGTTTTTGGTTGCAAATTCAACTACCTGATTAAAAATCGTACCACTTAATCAAAAATTCATTTTTTTCTTAAGATTCGTCATTTTAGTTTGTAGAAAATTCATCGGCTTGTTTGAAAATTAAACTATCTAATTACAAGTTTACTTTTTTGTTGAAAATTCACATTTTCAAGTTAAAAAATTTAACTTCCTTTTAAAAAACTATTTCATTGAAAATTTGTATTTTTGGTAGAAAATTAATGTACTTGTTTGAAAATTCAACTATTTAATTACAAGGTAACTTTCTTTTCAAAAATTCACATTTTCAAATTAAAAAATTAAACTTTTTTGTCGAAAATTCATTTCTTTTGAAAATCATTTGATCTTTGTTGGTTAAAAATACAACTGTTCGAAAATAAAACTTTTTTTTTGAAGATTCAATTACTTTTTTGTAAACTTGTTTTTGTTGGATGAATTCAACTGTTTTGGATTTTAAAAAAATAATAATTTTTTTCATAGAAATAACAACTATCAAATTTTTGTTTGACAAGTCATCTGGTTTTTGTTAACATTCAACTACTTGGTTAACAACTCAACTATTTAGTTAAAAATGAATTTTTTTTTGGTTGAAGATTCATCATTTTAGTTGAAAAAATTTTTTTTTGGTTGACAATGTAACTATTTTATTGAAAATTCGTATTTTTGTTAGAAAAATAATCTTCTTGGTAGAAAAATCATCTGCTAGTGTGAAAATTCAAATATTTAGTTTAAAGTTAACTTTCGTCATGGAAATTAACATTTTGTGGTTTAAAAATGAAACTGTATTTTGGAAAATAAGTCTCTTTTAGAAAGCATCTGTTCTTTGTTGGTTAAAAATACAACCGCTTGAAAATGAACATTTTTGTTTGAGGATTCAATTTTTTTCAAGTTTGTTTGAGAATCCTCTTCCAATATTGGTACAGTCACGTTGGCAATAGGGCCATCTATGCGTACTTTAATTCTTACATAGGAACTCTCATGGCCTTCTCTAGGAGCCACAAGTGGAAACAAAGTTACCCCTAGTATTACTCCAATGATGTATTTGTGATCCTCATCTGTTCCTACCTTGTAAAAGTCTTCTATCGTTAAATCATTGATAAAACCTGGTTGTCGAAAACTTTCGTACTGATGAATATAGAGTTGAATGGGAAAAGGGTGAACTGCGTCATCCTTATGTTTCCAACCTAATTCTGTAATTATGAATAGGAAATCAATTTTGAATTATTATTAAACATAGAGCGTTACGGGCGTTTATTACACGTTTCTTATTTTCAGTGCATAATTATCAAATAAATTGATATGCTTCAATTTGAGGTACTATAAATGCGTTGGGAGGATAAGAGTTTTCCTCATTTGAATGATTTCGAACGAGAAGCAAAGTTAAAGCAATTTAATATTACAAATGTATTTTAGATTACAGACATGAATATAGTTACCAATAGGATTAGGGAAAATCACTAACATGTAACACAGAATACAAATAGAGGTCCTCATTATTTCAAATAAAGAAAACCAACTTATGAAGAATTTCTATAAGAGTATTTTTTTCGTACCTATATAAGTCACAAAACTGCTTCGAGTTTACGAAATTATTCTGTAAAATGGGTCAAGTAAATATATTTAAAACAATTCACGAGATTAGACGTTTCAGCGGCAAGAAGCAAGACCAGAAGAATAAATTAAAAACTTTGCGAGATTGAATAGAAGGTCAAAAATGTTTTTTACTTGCTACATAGGGTAATAAAATTTTTTACTTTTACGAAAAAAATGTGTTTGATGTTCTCGAACTTTTTTGCTAAAATCTGCTAGCGGTATTCTAATAATTTGACCTAAGCAAAGTAAAGTTATTTTTGACGCTCGAAAGTGAAACAAAAATGGTAAAAAGCTAAAAAAAACAAAAACCAAATTCTGTGCACGGTACAATTTTAGGAAATCGTGCAGAATTTTTTTCTTCAAATGTGAATAACTGCACTTTAAATAAAGTTATATAAAATAATGTTAAATTGAAAAATTCAACAGTTTGAATCCACGAAAGATGACATTATATTTTTATCAGAAAAAACTTGATCGTGATTGTGCGAAGTTTTTTAAAATGATGCCGCATAGGTTAGCCTTGGACGCAAGATCGCTGTGTCATGATAGTCTCCGGCTTCAAGCCCAAGATTTTCTCTATGGCTCTCCTACAGAACCATAGAGTAGCTACTAGCTTTTCGCACTAGTTTCCTAGGTGCTCGTTCCATAACAGCTTCTTAACTAGAATTACTCCTAGGTATTTAGCTCGTTTTTTGATTTTCAGTTGTTGTCCTCCAAGTTTCAGTGTACTGGTGGTTCCCCACTTATACCTTCTCGTGAAAACAACCGCGTCTGTCTTACTTGGATTGACCGACAGTCCAGTTTTCTTACACCATGGATCCACTATCATTAGTTCTTTCTGTATTACTACGAAGAGCGCATCGAGATGCTGGCCGCGCGCGATAACTAGTATATCGTCCGCAAAGCCTATGACGTGGTGACCCTGACTCGAGAGTAGATGAAGCAGTTTATCCACTACTAGGCACTACAGCAAGGGCGATAAAACTCCACGCTGCGAGCATCCCGAGTCAACGGTTCCACATAAAGTGGTATCGCCCTTAGTCGTAGTTAGATTCCTGTTGGCCAACATGTGACACGTCCATTCCATGACTACAGTAGACACACCATTTGTGATCATGGCCGCCCTGATCATCTCTCCAGAGGTGTTATTAAAGGCTCCTTCGATGTATATAAAGGTTCCAATGGCGAAGCCTTTCTCCTTCAATTGTCCTTCAATTGGATTTACTGTCCCGTCCTATAGGCGTGTTGTTCTTTGTGAAGTGGCCTCCTTGAGAAGACCTTATCGCGGATATCTATCCACAAGTCTTTCCACTGTTTTTAGTAGGAAAGATGTTAGGATAATGGGACGGAAATCCTCGGGTAAGGTATAACGATCCTACCTGATTTTGGAATAAAGACCCCTCCATGCCGCTGGGACATGACCCAGCGTCAGACTAGCCCTAGTAAGTTTCACTAGCGGCCCTATTTTGGCCTCTCCAGCCCTCTGTAAGAGGACTGGATATATGCCATCTGGGCCAGGATATTTGTAAGGGCTGAAGGACCTCAGGGCCCACCTGACCCTGGCAGGGGTGACAATCTCATTGGCAAGCCACCGTTTCGGGCCCAGTTCGGCCGCAGGCGACTTTGGTTGCCTCTGAGGTGCCATCCTCGGATATAGCTCGAGCAGCGGGACAGCGTTAACTCCCTTCGTCAGTATGCAGGCGCTTGGTTTGGCCGCCTTGGTGTCCATGTAACAAAAAAAACTAGCCTCCCCTAATCCCCTTATGGTATCACGAATTAACCTAGGTTCTTGGATTACGCTACCTGTGTGCCTCGCAGACATGCCCCTTTGCTAAACTGCAGAGGCACCTTTGCTGTGATGCAAGTTAATCTGGGTAATCGAGAGACCAGGAGCAGTCATTTAGGTCTGCCTCTGAACTTCCGGTGTCTCAACAGGCTCCTCCTGTCCCTGGCCGACAACCCTAAGGTTGACTTGTCCAAAGTGATAAAAGGGCTTGTTGTTGAGGGCGGCAAGAGCCCTCGTCTGGGACTCAGGAATCTGCACAACTAGGAGATGCTTAGTGCCTCCTGCTGTGTCCTCTTCCTGACGCCTATCGTGCCTGACGATTCGCCAGGACGCTGTCTTAAGTGAGGGGTTGAAACCCTCCAACCGTTGGAGTACTTCAGACGGGTCTTCCAGTTTACCCGGGAACCACGCCGTAGCTCTCACCAGCTTCTGGAGTAACTCAACCCCATCCACCTTAAGCGCTGCACCTTCCCACGGATTTGTCCCGACCACTGCTTTGAGTAGCCAAGCTTCAGCCCCTAGGTCGGCTGCCACACATACGAAGACCCCTCCCCTGCAGATGGAGGTCACGAATCTTGGCCATTGATCTGAGGACACTCTCTTGAGCGCCTTCCAGGTAGCCTACCTGAAGAGCTCATACTGCTCCGTAGTGAGCATTGAGTCCGGGTATTAACCATCGGCCACCACCATCGTCAGGGGGTTAGTCCTTTGAGCGGCCGTCAGTTCAGCTCCCGACGACTCTCTGTTCATCGGCTGTTGGCTCGCTTTGTGCCTCTCCAGAGTCTTAGCCACCCCCGTTGGGTGTCCTCTGAGCCCCTACCTCTCTTCTGGGCCTCAGTGCTGAATGTCGGCCCTGTAGCTGCCGACGATCCAGCTCTTGCAGCTGTTCTGCTAGCCTGCTGCGCTAGTCTCTTAGTCTTTAGTTTCTTTTTGTTGGGGGACTGATTGGCCTCTTTCGTTATCATAGCCTCGTTCAGAGGGACCGCCAATCCCTCAGTTCCCGAGGGAGCTGGGTCACAGCCGTCACCTGAATTTGGCTAGCCGGAGAGACAGATGGAGAGGAGAAGGTTATGTTAGATCCTTCAAGGCCCAACTTCTCTAACCCCTCCGCCAATTCCCTTCCTCCTCCTTTTTCGTTTTTGAGTTTAGGCATGTTCATTTTGATCCCACGAGAAGCTAGGGAAATAAAAGGTCCGCCCCTGCAGAGCCTCGCATGCAGGGGTAAGACTGAGTACTCAAGGAGGTCGTCCGGTGTGCCCGAGAGGCCGTTAGGACACCTTCGTAACACCTAGGTGCCAGGGATCCATAAGGTCCGTGTTGGCTGGGCTCTTTCACCCTTCTACCATACCGTAATCACGCATACCAGGAGAGCCTGTTTATAGGAATCCTTTTCCTCTCATCCAGGAGAGCCCGTTTAAGCCTCTCCACCAACTACAAGGTGTTACAGCCCCTAGCGGAGGTTTTGGATCTTAGAACCAATTATTTTGGATCAATTTTGATGTTGAATTTTGATTTTGTAAGACAATTTCGTGTTGTAAATTTCTATTTTGAACCTCTTCTGGAAAACTATTGTTGTCTTTTAATTCTGAATTAACAGATAGTGCAAAATTAAAATCAATGAATCATAAATAAATCAACTGAATTAATGAACAAATAAAATTAACAAATAATTTTTGTGAAAAATAATTTTTTTCTTATTTTAGTTTTTATAAATTTAAATTTCATTTTAATACTATAAAATACTAAAACCTAACACTTTTTGCTAATACAAATTAATTTTGACCATATTTTCTCATTGCCTATTCGAGTTGCAAAAAATGAATTAATGTAGCAGATATATTTGGCTAAAAATCATATTCAATGTCAGAATGTGCCATTGGTGAGTTCGTACTATTTTCTGCAGCCTAGGGCTGTTATTCAGCGGCATGAACCAAGATTCGACACTCTAGGCGTGAACATTGTCGATAAAACAGTGTACGGTAGCTTAGAGAAGTGACAACATTCTACTGAAGAAGAAGAATGTTGATATACTCTGTTTTTAGAAATCTTTCTTACGTCAGTATTAATAGAGTTTACCTTACCATAAAAAACTAAGTTCGCTCAAGTAGAGTCGAGCGTTTGCAGCGAAGCATCTCAACGCAGCTAAAGAAGAAGATGAATGATAGTACAACTTGTCGTTAAAAAAGTAGTTGAATATCTTGATTATAGATTGCTAGATCGATACTGCTGATCTCATCCTCTCAATCGCCTAGGTCTTCATCACCAGAGAAGCTGATGATAGATTTCTTCACGGCATTACCAGAGGGGTCACCTCAACCCACTCCACCATCAAACCCATGACTCCAAGCTTCATGTTCACTACAGCAGGTTTCAGACTCACCGCCACCACCCCAATAATAACCATCTGGAGTGAGAGGTCCACAATGTAATCGCCGTCACCATAGCTATGACCCCTATTGCATGCATCATCGCCATCGTCACAATTATTACAAATTGCAATTCCTGCTTTTTTTACTACAAAATATCATTCTTGCATTTTGTAATAATTATGACAACGATAATGCATTTCAGACAGTGGTGATTGGATTGGTGGTGGTGAGTTAGAAACCTGCTGTAGGAACATGAAGCCTGATGTGAAGGGTGTGATGGTGGAGTAGGTGGAGCTGTCCCTCTCGCGATGGAACTGGAGTTGGTGTTGAAGACATCTATCACCAGCTCCTCTGGTGATGAAGACCTATATGGTCGTTTATTATTTCTTGCATCTACTCTTCTTCCTCTTCATTCATCATCTTCCTCTTTAGCTGCTTTGACTGAACGTCTACTTTGGGATCTGACACCTGCCGTATTAAAAAAGTTAAGGTTAAACTAATAAAAATATATTTCTTTACAAGTTTTAATTGAATCACTGTAATAATGGAAGGACGTCATTCAGGTGAAGTAGGATTGCTACTGTTTGAAGTTAAATTATTCGTGTATCTCGACGTAGCGGATGTTATGTCGCCCGAAATTTTTGAAGAACCGATCATTCAGAGAATCCTCTTCCAATATTGGTACAGTCACGTTGGCAATAGGGCCATCTATGCGTACTTTAATTCTTACATAGGAATGCTGATGCCCTTCTCTAGGAGCCACAAGTGGAAACAAATTTACCCCTAGTATTACTCCAATGATGTACCTGTCATTTTCATCTGTTCCTACCCGGTTAAAGTCTGCTATTCGTAAATCGTTGACTGAGCCTGGTTGTCGAAAACTTTCGTACTGATGAATATACAGTTGAAGGGGAAAAGGGTGAACTGCGTCATCCTTATGTCGCCTCGTTAATTCTGCAATATGAAAGTATAAATAGAAAATTCATTATTAATCATTAATAAATATAGTTATAAACATTACACGTTTCCCAGGTCGCTGATTAATCTCTCCAGCGAGTACCCCAGGTGAAGAGCTTCACAATGTCATTATGTAAAGCTCTCTACTCGCGCCCATTAGTAAATAATCATAAATTAAAATAAATGTTAAAATATCTACATCGCATTTAGAACAATTTTAATTTTAGTTTCAATGTTAATATTAATTCTTGTTTCAATTTTAGTTTTCAACGGCTTTCAGTAACCTGCAACTTTGATTTGAATGTAACAATGAAGGTACGTGGGTTAGCGTTTGCAGATCGGTAATGAGAGGATTCTCAAATAATGTGATGTAGAGGAAACAATGACAAAAGAAATAAAATTGTGATAATATATTTACCAATAGGATTTGGGAAAATAACTAAGATAAAACGCAAAACACCAATCGAGTTCTTCATTTTCTTCATATAGAGAAAACCAACGTATGAAGAATTTTTATAAAAGTGTGAGTAATGAATATTCCTTCAAATCTTCCTCTGCATACTATACCAGACGCTATATCTTATACGTCATTCAAAATTATTTGTATTTCGTCACAGTGCTTTTCTCATATATAAGTCTCAAAAATGCTTCTGATTTATGACATTGCTTTGTAGAATGGGTCAATAAAGATACAGAAGGTAAGTAACGAAATTAAAAATTAAACCGGTTAGATGCAAGAATAAAAAAATGTATAAAAATGGTATTAAGATTTAAGAGAAACTCTGTTTTATCTACTAACTTGATAATTATTCCTCTGTTTCAGTTATTAATTACTTCAATGAACAAAAATTTCTGAACAACATTTACTATCATCCAGAAGAATATCATTACATCTTTTATACAATGGAGAGTAATAATGGAAATCTTTCAATTTTTTCGTGCTTTGTTCCATCATTGAAATCTATCTGGAATCTTTGTGAAATAATAGAAGTCTTCGTGAAATCTTTTGAATCTATCCGAAATCTTTTCGAAATCTTTGAAATCTTCCTGAAATCAGTTCATATTTGAGATATTTTTGGCATATTTCATAGTATTTGTGAAATTATTGAAATCTTTCGGAAATCATTGCAATTTTGTCAAATCTTTGGAAACCTTTGCAAAATATTCGAAATATTTGATAATCTTTGTGAAATCTTTGAGAATTTTTTAAAAATCTTTCCGAAATAATTGAAATATTTCTGAAATATTCGGTAATATTTGTGAAATATTTCAGAAATGATGGAAGTCTTTCAAATATATCCGAAATCTTGGTGAAATCATTAGAAAATCTTCGTTTAATCTTTGAAATCTATCTGAAATCTTTGTGAAATAATGGAAGTTTTTGTGAAGTCTTTAAAATCTATCTAAAATCTTTGCGATTTATTTGAAATCTTTCAAATTTTTGGGAAATAATTGAAATCTTTGTGAAATCTTCGTAAAATCTTTATAAAGTCTTTGTTAAAGCTTTTTGAATTTCTTAAAAATCTTTGCGAAATATTTGAGACATTTTTGAAATTTTACGTTATATTTGTGAAATTATTAAAATCTTTGTGAAATCTTACAGAAATGATTGAAGTCTTTGTGAAGTCTTTTTAATCTATACGAAATCTTTGTTGAATCATTAGAAAATCGTTGATATTTTTTTTCAATCTTGGAAATCTATCTGAAATCTTTGTGAAATAATTTAAAAATGATTCAAGTCTTTGTGAAGTCTTTCAAATATATCCGAAATCTTTAAAATCTTTGTGAAATCATCAGAAAATCATTGAAATCTTTGTTCAATCTTTGAAGTCTACTTCAAATGTTTGTGAAATAATGGAAGTCTTTGTGAAATCTTTTATATCTATCTGAAATCTTTGGGAAATATTTGAAATCTTTGTGATATCTTTGAAAGCTTTGGGAAATCTTTGAAATCTTTGTGAAATATTTGTAAAATCTTTGTGAGGTCTTGGTCAAATCTTTCAAAATTGTTAAAAAATCTTTACGAAATATTTCAAATCTTTGTGAAATATTTGAAATTGTTGGGAAATCATTGAAATCTTTGCGAAATCTTTGAGAGTTGATTGAAATCTTTGTGAAGTCCTTTTAATATATTCGAAATCCTTGTGAAATCATTAGGAAATTGTTGAAATTTTGTATCAATCTTTGAAATCTATCTGAAATCTTTGTGAAATAATAGGAGGCTTTATGAAATCTTCGAAATCTATCTGAAATCTTTGCAAAATCTTTGAAATCATTGCAAAATCTTTGAAATCTTTGCGAAATCTTCGAAATCTTTGTGAAATCATCAGGAAATCGTTGAAATTTGTTTATAAATTTTGAAATCTATCTAAAATCTTTGTGATATATTTGAAATCTTTGAAAACTGTTTAAAGTTTTTGTGAAGTCTTTTTAATCTATTCGAAATCTTTCTGAAATCATTAGAAAATTGTTGAAATTTTGTTTCCAACTTTGAAATCGATCTGAAATCATTGTGAAATAATAGATGTCTTTGTGAAATATTTGAAATCTTTGTGAAATCTTGGAAATCTTTGTAAAATCTTTTAGAAATAATTCAAGTCTTTTTGAAGTCTCCTTAATCTATTCGAAATCTTTGTGAAATCATTCGAAAATCGTTGACATTTTTTTTCAATCTTGGAAATCTATTTGAAATGATTGCGAAATATTTGTAATATTTTTGAAATATTGGGTAAACTTTGTGAATTTATTGAAATCTTCGTACAATCTTTTAGAAATAATTGAAGTCTTTTTGAAGTCATTTTAATTTATTCGAAATCTTTGTGAAATCATTAGAAAATCGTTGACATTTTTTTTCAATCCTGGCAATCTATCTGAAATCTTAGTGAAATATATTAAATCTTCGTGAAATTTGTGGAAAATCATTGAAATCTTTGTGAAATTGTTGTGAAATCTTTGTGAAGTCTTTGTTAAAGGTTTCTGAATTTTTAAAAAAATTTTGCGAAATATTTGAAATATTTTTGAAATATTGGGTAATATATTAGAAATTATCGAAATATTTGTGAAATATTTGAAAAATTTTTAAGTCTTTCTGAAATCTTTGTGAAATTATTACAAAATATTTGAATTCTTCGTTCAATCTTTGAAATCAATAGTAAATCTTTGTGAAATAATGGAAGTCTATGTGAAATCCTTGAAATCTACCTGAAATCTTTGCGAGATATTTGAAATCTTGGTAAAATCTTTGAAATCTTTTGGAAATCATTGAAATCTTTGTGAAATCTTTTAAATCTTTCTGAAATCTTTGAAATCTTTGTGAAATTATTACAAAATATATGAAATCTTTGTTCAATCTTTGAAATCAATAGTAAATCTTTGTGAAATAATGGAAGTCTTTGTGAAATCTTTGAAATCTATCTGAAATCTTTGCGAGATATTTCAAATCTTGGTAAAATCTTTGAAATCTTTTGGAAATCATTGAAATCTTTGTGAAATCTTTGTGAAATCTTTGTAAAATCTTTGTGAAGTCTTTGTGAAATCTTTTTAATCTTTCTGAAATCTTTGAAATCTTTGAGAAATTATTAGGAAATCATTTAAATCTTTGTTCAATTTTTGAAATCTATCTGAAATCTTTGTGAAATAATGGAAGTCTTTGTGAAATCTTTGAAATCTATCTGAAATCTTTGCGAGATATTTGAAATATTCATAAAATCTTTGAAATCTTTGGGAAATCATTGAAATCTTTGTGAAATATTTGTAAAATCTTTGTGAAATATTTGTAAAATCTTTGTGAAGTCTTTGTGAACTGATTGAAGTTTTTCTGAAGTCTTGCTAATCTATTCGAAATCTTTGTGAAATCATTGACAAATTGTTGAAATTTTTTGCAATCTTTGAAATCTATCTGAAATCTTTGTAAAATAATAGAAGTCTTTGTGAAATCTTTTAAATCTTTGGGAAATATTTCTATAATCTTTGTGAAGTCTTTGTTGAAGTTTTCTGAATTTTTTCAAAAATCTTTGCAAAATATTTGAATTATTTTGAAATATTGGGTAATACTTGTGAAATTATTGAAATCTTTGTGAAATCTTTGAGAAATAATTGAAGTCTTTGTGAAGACTTTTAAATTTAACCAACATCTTTGAAATCTTTGTGAAATCATTAAAATCTTTTAAATCTGTCTAAAATCCTTGTGAAATAATAGAAGTATTTGTGAAATCCTTTAAATCTTTCCAAAATCTTTGGGACATATTTGAAATCTTTGTGAAATGTTTGAAAATTTATTTCAATCTTTATGAAATCTTTTTAATCTATCCGAAATCTTTGCGAAACCAGTGAAATCTTTATGTAATAATTGAATAATTAAAATGAAGGTTCTAATCAGTGTTGGATAAATTACTGTTTTTCAGTAACTAGTCACAGTTACTAGACGAAGTAACTTCAAGTTACCTAAAAAGTAACTTTTTTCACAGAAGAGTTGATTTTCCAAGCAAGAAAGATTTTCCAGTCACTTTTTTTTAACAAAACAGTTGTATTTTTAACGAAAAAAAATGCATTTTTTCTACAGAAATAAATTGATTTCCAAGTCTAAAAGAACACTTTTGAACAAAAGATTTGAGTTTTTAACTCAAAAGGATGAATTTTTAACAAAAAAGTTACTTTTAAACCAAATAGTTGGACTTTCTACAAAAATCGTTAAATTTTCAACAAAATATATGAATTTTCAACCAAAGGTTTGAATTTTCATACCGAAAATATTAATTTTCAACAAAAAAGTTCATTTTTAACCTAATAGTTGAATTTTCTAGCAAAATATTTTAATTTTCTACTAAAGAAAAAAAAACTCATTTGAAACAAAATAGTTAAATTTGCAACCAAAGAAATGAATTTTCAACTAAAATTATGAATATTTAACCAAACAACTGAAATATTAACAAAGTAGTTCAATTTTCAACCGAATAGTTAAATTTTCAACCAGAAAAGACAAATTTTCAACATTTTCCAAAATAGCTGAAGCTTTTACAGATTTTTTTTTTACCAAAGAACATGAATTTTCAAACCAAAAACAACACTTTTTAACGAAAGAATTGGATTTTCAACAAAAATTTTCTTTATTTTTCAAAAAACTAGTTAAAATTTCTTCCAAAATCATTTAATTTTCAACCAAAATAGATGAATTCTCAACGAAAAATATAATATTTTATTTATATATTATTTCAACAAATAAAGATTTTAATGTGAAATTAAACGCAGTTGAATTCAATCAAAAAATTCTCAACCAAATCAGATTAAGTTTTTGCCAAAATGGTTGAATTTAAAAAAAAATGAGATTCTTTACCAAAAGATGTAAATTTTGAAACGAAAAAGCTGAATTTCCACTAAATTGTTGAATTTTCAAGTCAAAAAGACGAATTTTCTACAAAACAGTTGCGTTTTCGAACCGTAAATATGAATTATCAACAAAAAGTTACTTGTCAACTAAAATGTTGAATTTCCCTACGAAAATAGTTGGATTTTTAACCAAATAAATAAATTGATGTTAAATATGCAAATAAATATTCAATTAATGTTTCAAGTAACTACAAAAATTGTAACTAAGTTACCTTACAAATTACTTTTAAAAATAGTAACGAAGTTACCCTAAAAGTTACAAATAACGTAACTTTTCAGTAACTTAGTTACTGTTAAAAAGTTACTACCCAACTATGGTTCTAATCGAATTTCTCTTTTTCAGGTCAAATTAGTTTTGAAGCACAACAAATATTTTGTGGAGTCTGCATTTCCGGAAGTTTTACAGAAGTTGTTGAAGGACCCGGTTATTCAGGATTGCAGACTAATTAGAAATGTAGATGAAGTCGATAAGGACGGTTTTATCACGGATGTACACGACAAAACGAATGCTTTACCGGTTTGTAAATATTTATTAACTTCGATTTATTATTATTTATAGGGTGGCTGCTGGACCGGAAAAACGGGAATTTTTTTAGACCTGGAAAACCCGGAAAATGACAGGAAATTTTTTTTAACCGGGAATTTTACAAATCTTTAGAAGAAAAATTGATCCAAATTTTACTTTAAAAATTTTCCATTTTAGATTTTTATTTTTAAGCGTACATTTCTAATTTAAAGATTTTTAAAAGGCAGTTTTGAAGACTTAAACAATTAAAAATTAAAAACGTATGAAGTTGAAAATTTTGGATTAAACACGTTTTTATTTTATCGACTGTAAATATAAATAAATAAATTATTTTTTAAAAGGTTTTGTACTTTGAGTATTAAAAAGTGAACAATAATTGATTTGACAAAATGATTCTAAGTCCGTTCAAAATTGAAGAATTTCCACATTTTAACGTTACAAATTAAAATGTTTCAATTCGAAAGTCTTAGACATTAAAAAAATTTAAACGTCCGATTGAAAGTTTGTAAACTATTTTCAACTTAAAAATAATATCCTAATAATATATTCGTAATTAAAGACTTTCATTAAATTGAAAATATTTTTTCAGTCTATATTCCATTTTTAACCCATTCAATTTGAAATTTTTAATTGAGAAAAAGATTAATTATTTAATATTCAATATTTGACTGTTTATTTAAGACGAGTAAATTGAAACCAAATATTTAAAAGTAAACAATTTTAAACAAAAATTGAACACGTATTATTTGTAGGAAAATTTGAGTAATTTTAAGAAATATTTAGAAGTTTTAAAAAAATTCAAAATTAATTTAAAACTTGAAATGATTTCAAATAATTTGAACAAAGTGTGTGCAGCGACAAAATTCGTAAAACAAAATGTATATTTTTACAGATTTCAAATCAAAAATTTAGAAGCTTTTTAAGAGTTGTGAAAGGCTTCAAAAGATTAAAAACATTTTCTTAAGATTCCTAGATAAATTGAAAATGGATTTTCATTTTGAAACATTATTTTGAGAGAATATTTAAAAAGATTTTAAAAGATTTCCAAAATTATCAAAAAATAATCTGAAAGATTTTAAATACATTTTTTTAATTTGTAGGATTTTCTAAAAATGGTAGGAAGAATTCGGTTCATTTTAAAAGATATTTAGAAGTTCTGAAAAAATTTCAAAAATGATGTTAAATTTGAACATATTTAAAACAGCTTCTAGATTTCTCAAGATTTTGAAATAAATTGTTGAAGCTTTTCAAGGATGTTTAACTATTTAAAATTAAAATAATTTAACTTCTAATTTAAGTTGTGTCTAGTTTTAAAAAATCTCAATTTTTCAATTTTCAATGTTTCTAGTTTAAAATTGCTTAAAATAATATAATTTTTTAAATTTGAAAGATTATTGATTGATTCTTTAATTCAGAGCATTGAAAATAAAAAACCTGGAATTATATTTTTGGAATTGAATCTGAATATTTTAACTATATAATTTATAAAAGTTAAAAATTCTAATATTTGCAGTTTATCTGCATTTCATTTAAAAAATTTTCAATTGAAAAGTGTTAGTACCTTCCATTTGATATGTTTTAGTATTTTCAACCAAATAGTTTAATTTTCAATCAAAAACAGGAATTTTCACCCAAAAAGATGAATTTTCATCCAAAAAGATTAAGTTTCAAACAAACCTGACCAATTTTCAACCACGTAGCTGAAATTTCAATTAAAAAAATCAATTTTCAACCAAAAATGTAATAATTACATTCTTAGTTAAGAAAATTAATTTTCAATTGAAAAAAAATAGTTAAATTTGCAACCCAAGAGAATAGTTTCTAACTCAAATGATACATCTTCAACCAAAAAAATGAATTTTCAAGAAAGTAGTTCAAATTTCAGCCAGGTAATTTGATTTTCAACCAGAAAAAATGAATTCTGATCGAAAAATGTACTAACTGATATTTCATCGAAAATTTTAAACCAAAAACATTTTAATTCTAGAGAAAAAAAACGAATTTTTAACAAAATAATCAACCAGAAAAAGTGAATTCTTAATAAGAAATGTAATACTTGATGTTTCAACTGAAAAAATTTTATTTAAAATCAAAAACAATTTCATTCAACCAAAAAAGACGAATTTTCTACAAAACTGTTGAATTTTCTACCCAAAAATATGAATTTTCGACAAAAAAAAACAGTTGAATTTTCAATCAAGAAAAATTTTGCAATCAAGAAAGAAAAAATGTTTAAATCAAATTCTTTAATTCAACTAAAAAAGACGAATTTTCTACAAAACAATTAAATTTGTAACCAAGAAAGATTTTTCAGTCCAGATAGAAAGAAATATTTCAACTAAATTGTTGAATTTTCTAGACAACCAAAAAAAGGTCAATTCTTATAAAAAAATGTAATAATTAATATTTCTACGAAAAAACACGAATTTTCAATAAACCAGTTGAATTTTCAAATAAAAAGGATGATTTTTTAAAAAATTGTGGAATTTTCCACAGAATAATTAAATTTTTAAACAAAAAGACGAATTTTGAACAAAGGAGTTGACTTTTTAACCAAAAAAGATTATGTAGTAAAGAAAGAAACATGGTTTCTACCAAATTGTTTAATTCAACTAAAAAAGACGAATTTTCGACAAAAGAGTTGATTTTTCAAACAAAAAAAGATTTTTCAGTTCAGAAAGAACAAAAGTTTCAATTAAATTGTTCCATTTTTAAGCCAAAAAGATTCATTTTTAGACCAAAAGACGAATTTTTAACAAAATAGTAGAATTCTGAACCAAGAAAGATTTCTCAGTTAAGAAAATAAAAAATTTCCTCTAAATTTTTTTCTTTTTAAGCCAAAAAGGACGAATTTAAAAAAAAAGAAAAATATAATAGTCAATATTTAAAAAAAAAAAATTTAAGTTTGAATAAAAAAGAATTCAAGTTAACCAAAAAATACGAATTTTCAACAAAAAGATTTAATTCTCTACTAAGATAGGTTTTTCAGCCATGAAAAAAAATGTTAACGAAATTGTTGAATTTTGAAGCCAAAAAGATGAATTTTCAAACAAACAAAAAATCTTCAACAAAGGAGTTAAATTTTCAACCAAGAAATATTTTTCAGTCAAGAGAGAAAAAAAATTTAAACCAAATTGTTGAATTCCCAAGCCAAAAATATTAATTTTTAAGCAAAAAAGACAAATTTTCATCAATAGAGTTGAATTTTTAACCAAGAAAGATTTTTCAGTTAAGAAACAGTAAAGATTTCTGCCAAATTGTTGAACTTTTAAGTCAAAAGGATGAATTTTCAAACCAAGAAAATTTTTGCAGTCAAGAAAGGAAAGAATATTTCAACCTAATTGTTGATTTTTCAACCAAAATTACGAATTTTCAAGAAAATAGTTGAATCCTCAACGAAGACAGATTAATTTTTAACCAAAAAATGGCATTTTCAACTAACAAAGATCAAATTTCTACAAATGGAGATGAATTTTCAAAGAAAAAAGACGAATGTTCAACAAGAGAGTTAAAATTGCAATAAAGAAAGATTTTTTAGTCAAGAATTAAATACAATTTTAACCGAATTGTTCAATTTTCAACAACAAAATATGAAATTTCAAGAAAACAGTTAAATTATCAACCGAGAATGATTTTTCAGTGAATAAAGAAAAAAAAAATTATATAAATTGTTGAATTCCCAAGTCAAAAATATTAAGTTTTAAACCAAAAAGACAAATTTTCAATAACAGAGTTCAAATTTTAACCAAGAAAGATTTTTTCAGTTCAGAAAGAAAAAAAATGTCTACCAAATTGTTGAACTTTCAAGCCAAAAAGATGAATTTTTAAACCTAAATGACAAATTTTCAAGAAAATACTTTATTTTTTAACTAAGAAAGTTTTTGCAGTCAAGAAAGAAAAAATATTTCAACCAAGTTACTGAATTTTCTACCAAAACAGACGAATTTTCAACAAAATAGTTAAATCCAAAACAAAAACATATTAATTGTTAACCAAAAAATGGCATTTTCAACTAAAAAAGATGAAAATTCTAAAAAAGGAGATGAATTATTAAAGCAAAAAGATAAATTTACAACAAGAGAGTTAAAATTGCAACAAAAAAAGATTTTTTTAGTCAAGAATTAAATACAATTTTAACCGAATTGTTCAATTTTCAACCAAAAAATACGAATTTTCAAGAAAAGAGTTAAATTATCAACCGAGAAAGATTTTTCAGTGAATAAAGAAAAAAAAATTATATAAATTGTTGAATTCCCAAGTCAAAAATATTAAGTTTTAAATCAAAAAGATAAATTTTCAATAACAGAGTTCAAATTTTAATCAAAAAAGATGATATTTCTAAAAAAGGAGATGAATTATTAAAGCAAAAAGATGAATTTTCAATAACAGAGTTCAAATTTTAATCAAGAAAGATTTTTCAGTTAAAAAAGAACAAAAATGTCTACCAAATTGTTGAACTTTCAAGCCAAAAAGATGAATTTTTAAACCTAAATGACAAATTTTCAAGAAAAAAAAAAACGAACTAGAAAGAAAATAGTTAAATTTTCAACCAGAGTTTGAATAAATTAATTTGAAGTTTTCAAGGTTATAAAAGATATCATAAACGAATCGAAGATGTGAAGATAATTTTTTTAATATTACAGGATTTTTAAAAATGTTCGAAAAACTGATTTATTTTGAAAGACATGTAGATGTGTTTAAAGTTTTGAAAATATTTGAACATTATTTAAATTTGAAGCAATTACAACAAATTGCAAGGAAAATTTAAAATTTTTCAAAAATTAAGAAAGGTTTTAAAAGAGTTACAAATTCTCATTAAGATTCATAAACAAATTTCAAGCAATATTTATTTTTAAATATAAATAGTGCGAAAAACTTGAAAAAGCTTCAACATTTTTTTTAATGGTCTCCCGAAATTTCAAAATTAAATTCAAGTGACTATAATGTATCTAACAACTTTAAAAGATTTTAAAAACATTCAAGAATATTCTGTGAAAGTTTAGAATTTTTTTTTAGTTTCTCAGGACGACATTTTTTATTTTTGAATATTTCAGAAAATGTCCTCAAATTTGAAAATGGAATGTAGAATATTTTAAAGCAGCATTTTTCAATTTTGCGAGATTATAAATTTTCAGAAAAATGCGTGTGTGTTCAGAATAGTTAAGGTTAAGAATTGTGACAGCTTTCAAGGGAATGAGAAAAATTATATAAGATTCCTAGCAAAATTTGAAATAATTTTTTATTAAAAAAATTATATAACAAATTTTTCAAAAACTTGGAGAAAAATTCGAGTCAATTTGGGAGATATTTAGAAGGTTCAAACAAAAGTTTGAAGAATGTTTAATTTCAAAATATTTAAAGAAGGTTATCACAATATGCAGATTTTCAAATATTATGAAAAAAGCTGTCTATAAATTTTGAAAGGTTTTAAGCGAATAAAGTTTCTTCCTAAGTCTTCGAGAAACAATTCAGAAGCTTTTTAAAAATTTTCGAATGTTTCAAGAGGATAAAAAGAATTATTTAACATTACAATAAAAATTTTTATTTGTTTTTCGTTAAAAAAAATTAATTCATACAGAAATTAGGATTTCAAAACATTTCAAAAGATTTCTATAAATATATAAAAGAAAGTTCTGGGAGATTTAAGGGTAATGTTTACAAAAAAATATTTCCTTATATCTTCTCGCATTACTGAAAAGTTAAAATTGCAAAAAATTAAACTTTTATGAACTTGTTTTCGAAAATTTCTGAACCTCTACCGATTCCTTGAGTTTGATAATTCACTAAACAATGGATCTATATACCTCTGAGAAATGCATGCGTACAGAAACAATATTTAATATTTTCCAAGGTTATTGAAAAGTTAATATTTAAAAATAATAACACTTTATAAAATAATGTTTATACCATTAAAATTTATTTTATTGTGATTTCGTCTTTTTTGTGGACAATTAATCTTCTTGATTGCAAATTCACTTTTCCTACTTGCTACTTGAAGGTTTAACTTCTTTGTTAGAAATTCCTCATTTTATTTCAAGATCTATCTCTGATTGAATATTTAATTATTTTGCTGAAAATTATTTTTTTTTTCAATTAATTTTTCAGACTGAAAATATTTTGTTGAAAATCCAATTTAATTCTTTTTTTTTGGATAGAAAATTATATCACTTTCTTAGAAAATCCAACTATATTGTTGAAATTAAGGGTTCAATATAAATTTCAAGTGATTTCTCAGGGATTCTACGTTTTCATTTAAAATTCATTTATTTAGTAGAAATTTGATCTTTTTTGGTTAAAAATGCAACTCTATGGTTAAAACCTAAATTGGTTTTGATTGAATATTCATCAACTTTGTTGAAAATTGGCATTTATTTTTCAACTGTTTTTTTTAATTCAATTATTTTTTCAAAATTCAACTATTTTGTTGAAAAGGCATCCTTTTCCTCGAAAATCTAACTCGTTTGTGAAAAATTTTTTCTCTTGCATTTAAAAATTCGACTATATCATTGAAAATGAAACAGTCAAATTATTTTGTTAAATTATTTTGTGGTAAATACAACTGTTTCTTTGATCATTACTATTTCTTAATTGAATATTTAATTCCGAATTAATTTTTATATATCGAAAATTTAACTATGAATTTTCTACCAAAAAGAAAAATTCTCTGCTTAGCAGACAAAATTAATTTTCCAGAAGAAAAAAACGAACTTTTAAGAAATTAGTTTAGTTTTCAGCCTAAGGAATGAACTTCTAACTAAAATCATGAATCTTCAACTGAAAAAAAAAAAATGATTTTTTAAAAATTCATTCGACTTTTGAAAAATTAGATGAATTGTCTACCAAATTATTGTATTTTCCAGCTGCAAATACAAATTTTTCCCAATATAGTCGTTTTAAACGAAAAAGTATATTTTTCAAATAATTATCAAACTAATAATGTCAGTCAAGGTGTGGAATTTTTCAAAAATTAGTTCATACAGTTTTGTTTTCTTTCAACTTAAAACCTCTCAACAATGCTGGAAGATATTATAAAATATTTTTTAGTGAGTATACTTTTTCAATGGTATATAGTTTTATTGTCACTGAATTATCAATCTCACGACTGTTGTAGAGGTTCGGAATTTTTTTTAAACAAGCTCACAATTTTTTTTCAATTGTAAATTTTTAAAACCAGCGGATGCTTCTGATGATATATTATTTTATTACTTACTAAATTATCAAACTGACGTCTTCAGAAGAGTTTTTCAATTTTTTTTAAATGAACTTAGAAACTTTTCATTACAATTGTTATGTTTTTAATAACGCCAGAAAATATTTAAAAGTATCTTTGGAACATTATCAAAAACAAGATCATAAAGTTTTTTATTTTAACTTCCCAATAACACCGCCAAATATTGAATATTTTTTTTTATACGCATGCATCTTTCAGAGGTTCTATTTTTCTAGTTCTATTTTTTACTAAATTATCAAACTCACAAAATCGGTAGGGGTTCCGAATTTTCGTGAAAGCAATTTCATGAAGTTTTTTATGCTTTTAATTCATTGATAAAATCGGAAGATATCACGAGTTTACAGCCTTTTTGCCCACCATATCTCACTGTGATTTTGCTATGTATTTTGGACCTCTAAACACGAAAATCACACTAAAAATTTTTTCACGATCAAACTATGGCAGATACGACGAATAATGGTCAAATAAAAATTATGCAGCCAAAAAAGATTTACAAATTTCCATTTTAAACTTATCTCAATTATATTTATTTTCATTGAGAGATTCGTTCAATTTGCGTTTACTTTTTCCTGCCCAGTAAATTGCAAACAACGATATAAGTGGATTCCGATACTGATAGGACGTTAAAACTAGCCTTAAACATTTATAACTAAATTTATAAGTTAAAGGAACTACAATTGAGTAAGCATAATTCTTACAATAAAAAGTTTCCCACTGAGTTTTAAATCATTATTTGAAAACGAAAAAGACAGATTGTGGATTCAATCAAGGGAGAGTTGATTGCTTACTTATGTGATGAGTTTGAAGAATTTTAATATATCCATTTTCCTTATCTTCCATTATTTACAACCCCCAAGCTCCACTCGCACAACGAGGTCGTCATTATTATATAAGGTGCAGGGTCGTTACGAGAAGTGTTATTTTATTTTTTATTTAATTTTGCTCGCACAACAAGGTCCTTAGAGTTCAATAAGGTGCAGAGTCGTTACACACATCACACACAATTAGGTTTTCGAAATCACCACAAATTCGCGTTCATTATTTTAATTCAAAAACAATGAATCTGGATAATTTATGAAACACAAGAAGGAGAATCTCAGATAGGTAGCTTATATATTTTCACAAATTTGTATATTGTATTATGTATATACTCTGTCTAGCCCCTAAAGGTGCTTTATAGCCCTGTGAGCTATTTTCTCAATAAATAAATAAGTGAATAAAGTAACAAACCTCGAAGAGAGAGGTTGCTTAAACAAAAGTTGGTAGATCATTTAGAGCAATATCTAGAGAGAGATAGTGATAGTATTTGATTTTATCAATATCGTTGAGCATTCCGAGATTGAGTTCCCCCTCGTAAGTCACTCCTAATACTAAGTTTCGCATTATTATGCAGTGTTTCATTTCATTGATGACTTTTCTGCTCCATTTGTCGTCAATCAATAGTTTCCATATCGATTTTGTAACGTTAAGGAGGTTGGTGTCTAAATTGTTTTTCTTGCAATGTTGAAGAATGATGCGTTCTATTTTCCTACGCTCCTTTGTACGTTGATTTTTGTATATCATTGAATTTTCCCGCTTCTGTAGCTTCCTCATGTTTTCCTTTTGTTTCTCTGAATCCTTTTCCTTTCTAAGGTCCGAGGCAATCACAGGTGTATTTTCTGGAGGTTTTTCCAAGTTTCTATTGTACCTGTATTTAATCTATCATTGCATTCTGCTACCTGTTGAATCGCTGCTTCCATTTTCTTCAAATTTTCTGTTGCCCGAGTTCTTTTAGGTCTTTGATTGGATTTTGATTTGACACAATTTTTGGATTTCTAAATAGAAAAATTTGTCCTTTTTGTTAGAAACACCAATACCCTTCATGAGAGACTGGTTGAATTGATTGTTCACTTCGACGGAATGATTTGAAACGTTGTTTATGCGATGGATGCGGTTGCTTGATATGCCCGGATTCTCCTCACTCAAAGTTGTTATTTTCAAATCTTGGGGTACTTGGGCGCCTCTATCTTCAGAAAATTTTGTTTCACAAAGATCTGGTCTTAATTTATTCAGTATAAAGATAGACCTTCACAGTCTACAGGTAATTAAGCTCAATTCCTGTCTATATTTTTCTTTCTTTAAAATGACCAAAACAGTGTTTTGTACACTTTTGTATATGGACTTTGGCTCCAATAAGAGTATCAAACCCTTTTTGTTTTGTTTTTTATTTTAATTTCATTCATTCATTTTTTTTTGTTTCTTCACATTGTTCTTATGTAATTATTATCCTAGTCTTCTCAATTAGTGAAGACTTGTCCCCAACCACAATTATCTAGTACTCGTTTCCCTCATTTGTAACTCATGTTTGGGCTTATATTTATTATCGTTTTGTAAATTAATATAGTGGAAAGTTCTATTTCCTGAGAATGCCGTGTTCGAACTGAACAATTTTTCAATTTCACTAAATTAATGCATAATATTGGAAATATTTATCACGCCTATTCCAATTTTAATGTTACATACAGAGAGTGGTCACCTTGCGTAATTGCACCTGTTCATTTATGTTCCTGATCACTTATTTCTTTCTCGCGATTTGAGAAATTTTTGTACAGAATTAATTATCTTCAATAATTCTTTCCTTATATCTTTTTAAATCTTGAGTATGGTACATACCGTTTTCCTCTAATTTCCTGGAGCCCCATAAAATGAATGTCCCTGGTGTGACCCGTCTTTTTAGAACTTTAGGTCCATCGTAAATTTGTAGAAATTTCGCTAGGATTTCATTATCTTCATCTGATTCATTTGAAAGTTTCAAAAGGACCTGATCGCCTTCTTTGAACTTGGTAATTTTATGGGTTTTATTAGACGCGTCGGCACGTTTCTTACCCTTTTTTAAGATATTATTGTAAACTTTCTTAATTTTTCTCTCGTATTCTGTGTCTGGGGTTTTTGGGGGGAGCCTAAGCCAATTTTCCTAAGTCCGTTTGAGTTTGGCATTCATATGAATTTCAATTGGGGTGAATTCGGTCGTATTATTATGTGTTTCATTGATGCATGACTCAATGACGCGTATTCATTTCCACCATGCGCTGTGGTTTTCTTTAATGAAAGATCGGAAAAATCTGGAAAGTTTTCTATAGACTATCTCTACTATGTTTTTTTGGGAATCTAAATTGCGTTCCGTGAATTGTAATAATCCTATCCGGTTTCCCGTATTTTGGAATATGATCATTAAAGATTTTATCAATCGCTGCTTTAATCGTCATCCTTCTTAAAGGATATAAGCATACAAATTTACTAAATGCATCGATCGTTTAAAATATATATTCAAATCCCCCTTTTGATGCCGGTAAGGGACCATAAAAATCAATCCATAAGATTTCTCCTGGTTTCGTAGGGATATAGTTTTTCATTTCAGCGTAGCTCGTTTGATTTGTTACCGTGTTTTCCTGACATGAGTCACAACTCCATAATCTTTGTATAGCGGTTTTTTCTAAACGTGGTTATAAAAGTAGTTGTGTAGCATTCCAAATACTTTTTGAGGACCTATATGACCATTAAGCTCATGAAGTTCGTCTATTACGTCATGGATAATGATTTCAGTTGAATAAAGATTCTTTCTACCCCCAGTAATGAAGTATACAAGTTCTCCATGTGCTTCAAATCTTTTTGTTTCACCCTCATTCATTGCCTTTACGCATTTTTGCAAGATAGGGTCCTCTTTTTGCTCTTTATCAATATTTTTTCAACGAATCTAATGCCTCACACGTATGATCGAAATTAGGGCACATACAATAGCTAATAGCTCTTTGTCTGTCGTATATTACGATAATTCGGATCCGTTCAAAGTGCGACTAGCAAATGAAATGGGCGCATGATCTTCATTTACATCAATTGGATAGACGACCGCTCCCTACGCTCGATCGCTTGCATCTGTTTGTAAATAGAAAGGTTTATACAAATTCGGATATGTTAGAATGGTAAATTTGCTAAATAGCGCTTTTAATTTTCTGAATGCGTCCTCCGTTTGTAAATCCCATGTAATCCCATTATTTTATTTATTCCGATTTGTTATTTTTATTGTGATCTTTATTTAAAATGCTCAATTATGGATCTCTAATATTGGATTTTGCTAATTGTGTTTCCCACTATCGTCCGAAAATTTCTAACTCTATAAAAGTTCAAAAAGCATTTTTCACAATATGAACTTTGTATTCTGTTCTTAAGTTCTTGTATAATGCTTTGCTTAATTGCCAGCCGAGGTGTGAACTTCCTGATATTTTTTCTGACTACAAAATTTAATTTAATTTTTCATTATTTCCCAAAATCTTTAATTTGAATATGCTTCTGTAAAATCATCAATAAAAGGATTTAAATTTTCCTAATTTTCTTGAGCGATCTGAAACCAACTTGAAGCTTTCTCTATCTTCTCTTTCCGTCCCAGTTACACTTTACCCTGTGAATGGTCTCAGGAACTCTGTACCCATGACCGTTGTGCCTACTTTTTGCGATTTTCAGCCTCATGTTCACTAACGCGTATCCTTGCTCGTTAAAATCCAATTTTCTTTCTTCAAAATAAACAGCATTACTCCATGTTGAATTACTGTTAACTGACTAATCTACTTCGAATCTTCTATTATCAATTATCTGTCTTTCACATTCTGTTCTTTCTATTCCTCACCGTAATTCTTCGGGTCCTACTCTAGCTTTTTCCTGCTCTTTTTATTTCCTTCCTATAGGCGATTCATCTCATCATAACTGTCTTAGTTCTAATTGTGTTTTTTGCATTACATTTATATTATGTTTGCCTGTGTTTGGGACACTTGCTTTTTGCGTGTCTCTTTTTGTCGACGTTGGCCTTGTCACCCGTGTTGCAGTTTTCTTGGTCGCACCAGTCGAGCGTGTTAGTTGTGCTTTCCTTGTATCTACATCACTATTTCCAATTGTCATGAATTCTGAATTTCTTTCTGTTATTACTTATATGGTAGAGTCTCTACTAGCGTCTTGCACTTTTTTTCTAGGTGATCACTCCACAAGAGCTTCTCACCCAGAATGACTCCTAGATATTTAGCTCGTACTTTGAATTCCAGTTCTTGTCCTCCAAGTTCCACTGTACTCGTGGTTCCCCACTTATACCTTGTAGTGAAAATAACCGCGGCTGTCTTACTAGGTGTGACCGATAGTCCAGTTTTCCTGCACCACGAATCCACTATCATCAGTGCTTGCTGCATTATTTCGAAGAGCGCATCCAGATGCTGGCCGCGCACGATGAACAGTATTTCGTTCGCATAGCCTATGATGTTGTGGCCCCGACTCGAGAGTAGATGAAGCACTTCACCCACTACCAAGCACAACAGCAAGGGTGAAAAAACTCCTCTCTGCGGACGTCCCGTGTTAACGGTTCCACGTAAAGCGCTATCACCCTTAGCCTTAGTTATATTCCTGTTTGTCAACATGTGGCACGTCGATCCCAGGACTGTAATAGGCACACCGTGTGTAATTATGGTTATCCTGATCACCTCTCCAGAGGTGTTACTGAAGACACCTTTAATATCCATAACGGTTCCAATCACGAGGACTTTCTCCTTCAGTTATCCTTCAATTAGGTTTACTGCTTCGCTTACGGCTGTCTCCTTTGAGTGATCAAACCTATGGGCGTGTTGCTCCTTGTGAAGTGGCCTTCTTCACAAGACCTTATCGCAGATATATCTATCCATATGTCTTTCCACTGTTTTCAGTAGGAAAAATGTTAGGCTAATGGGACGGAAATCCTTGGGTAAGGTATAACCGATCCTACCTGCTTTCGGAATTAAGACTACGCTCGTGGCTATCCATGCCACCGAGACATGTATCAACGCCAGACTAGCCCTAGCAAGTCTCACTAACGGCCATATGATGATATTTCCAGCCCTCTGTGAGAGGACTGGATATATGTCATCTCGGCCAGGAGACTTGTAAGGAATGAAGGACTTCAGGGCCCACCTGAACCTGGCGGGGGTGAAAATCTCGTTGGCTACCCGCCGTTCCGGGCCCAGTTGGGCCGCAGGTGACTTTGGTTGCCTCTCAGCTCTCGTCTACTTTTCACCAAACTTTGAAAATCCCAGGAAATGTGCCTTGAACTGGTGAGCCAAGGTCACTTTTGAATTGCTCCCACCGGGGAACTTCAGAGTGCCGAGAATAGCGTCCAGCTCGCTTGCTTTGCCTCACGTATTGAACCCCTGTATTCATCCCTTATCGTTGTAAATGAGGTCCATAGTTTCTTCGTTTTGCCAGTACTGGCACGTGTTAACCTCTCTCTGGTTTCCCTGCGAAGATATTTGAGTTTCCCATTCCACTTGTATACTCCCCAGCCTTTCGGACTCTTGCAGGTCGATAATTACTTTCATAAGTAGCTTTAATGGCTTGTATGCAAATTTTTGCTGCTACCTCCAGGGTGTCCACATCACGAATTGACCTGGGAATCTCTGTAAGTGCACATCTTCGTTCCGTGGAAAACTGATCCGAATCCATTCTTCTTCAATTTCTGACCCATTTGGGGCCAGCGGGTACAATGCATTCTAACACGAACTCCATCTGTGAGAGATCTGAGAGAGTGGGTTCATCGGAAACTCTCCACTTCTTGATATTATCTCTAAAACTACTGGTACAGAGAGTGATGTCAATGACTGATGTCAATATCTAAATCAGTGGATTAGGTATTCCAGTAGGTAATTACGTCCTGAGTTGATGTGCGTGCTAGCCCACAAAGTATGGTGGGAATTATCATCGCATCTCAGCATAGAAGAAATACCCCTGAACTTGCAATATTTCAGCAGTGTACATACCTCCACTGGTGGGTTGCTATCGCTGTCATAAGGAAAATAAGCCGATCCAGAAATAGCCTTCATATTCCTTTAAAATCCGTGGCTATCACCACCAGGTCTCTCGAACATAGCTCAATCAGCGGAACAGCGTTAACTCCCTTTGCTAGTATTCAGGCCCTTGGTTTGGCCGCCTTGGTTTGACCGTTCTTGGATTAGCGAGATACTTGTATGCCTCGCAGCTATGCCCTTCTGAAAAACTGTGGAGGTGCCTTTGCTGTAATGCAAGTTAATTTGTAATGGTTAGTCCTGTGCGAGAAGGGCCCGTTGTTGAGGGCCGAAAGAGCCCTCGTCTGGGAGTCAGGAATGTGCACAACTAGGAGATGCCTGGTGCCTCTTCCTGTGTTTTATTTCTCAGGCCTATCGTGCCTGGCGATTCATCAGTACGCTGTCTTGAATGAGAGGTTGAATTTATCCAACCACCGGAGTACCTCAGACGGGTCTTTCACTTTAGCCGGAAACCGCCCCGTAGCCCTCACCATCTTCTGGAGTAACTCAACCCCACCCATCTTAAGAACTGCACCTTCCCACGGCTTCGTGTCGACCACTGCTTTGAGTAGTCAAGCTTTAGTCGCGACGTCGGCTGCCACAAACACGAAGACACCTCCTTCGCAGCAGGAGGTCACGAGTGTAGTCCATTGATCTGGAGACACTCTTTCAAGCGCCTTTAGGTAACCTCACTAAAGATCTCATACTGAGCCGTGATGAGCATCGAGTCCGCGTTGATTATATCGGCCACCACCATCGTCAGGGAATTAGTCCTCGGAGCGGCCGTCAGTCCAGCTCTCGACGACTCTCTATTCTTTGGCTGCTGGGCCGCCTTGTACCTCTTCAAAGGCTTAGCCACCCCCGGTGGGTTTTCCTCTGTGCCCCCACCCTCTCTTCTGGGCCTCAGTTCTAAAAGTCGACCCTGTATCTGACGACGTTGCAGCTCCCGCAGCTGTTCTGCTAGCCTGCTAATACCTCTGCTTCCGAGGGAGCTGGGGGCACAGTAGCCACCTGGATTTGGCTTGCTGGAGAGACAGATGGTGAGGAAAGGTTTATGTTAGACCTGTTTAGGATCTACCTTTTTCCCCCCTACGCCACCTCTTTTCCTTCTCCTCTTCCATTTTTGTCGTTAGGCGTGCTTATTTTGATCTCACGAGAAGCTAGAGAAATAAATGGTCCGCCCCTGCAGAGCCCCGCATGCAGTGGTAAGACTAACTACTCTGGAAGGTCGTCTGGTGTCCCTGAGAGGCCTTTAGGACACCTTTGTAACACCTAGGTGTCAAAGTCCCACGGCCACGATCGCTCTATACACATGGCTTAAGGGGGTGGTCACATAAGTGATACACTTAATGTTAAAATATCCGCTTGTTGACCACCGTAACAAACGGAGGGCTGTTTCTTGATCGCTATGTGGGCCGCTGGTCATTCCTATCCCGATTTTAAAGCTGCAAATCGGTGCGGGAGGTGCTTTGACCGAGGCATCCAGAAGGCCCGTGTTAGTTAGGCTCTTTGACCGTTCTGCTATACCGTAATCATGCATGCTAGGAGATCCCGTCTATGCGGATCCTTTTTATCTCAAACAGAAGAGCCCGTTTATCCTTTTATTTATATCCATACGCATGCAGGCCGAGGTTCTTTTGACCCCCATGTCCTACGCGCTTAAGCCTCTCCACTAACTACAAGGTGTTACAGCCCCCAGGGGAGGTATAGAGGCATAGCTCAAAATAAATAGTATACTTCGAAGGTGTTCTGCGCTGTTTTAATCGTTGAAAATAAAATTACAAAAAATCAAATGTGAATTCATTGGAAAATGAAGTTAATCTTTGGAGTCGTTCAAAAGAACCATTGTGACGTCACATGTAGGAAGATACTTCCGCTGAAGGTTCAAAAATTGATCTGCGACTTCATTTTATAAACGTCTAAAATAAGAAATAAATTATATAAACACATCATTTTGAGGTAGAGAGAATCAATATTTAAACAATTATTTCCTTTTTTGTGAATATATATCTCTGAAATACAGCAGACCGTTGAAATATTTTTCCAATTTTTCACATGAATCATATTAAATGGAATCGGTTTTTACTGATAACTGAGAGCCTGTTCTGCTCGAACACGACCTACAAAGCATTGGTCTAATGTTTCCCCCATTCCTGTCTGATCTTTCGGTATTATTGAAAAATTGCAGTCATTCTTTTGGTACTTATTATTTGCACATTACTCGGCACATGGAGCTTCAAAAACAGAAATTGTTGAAAAAAATCACAATTTTCTACGAAAGTCGTGAGCCTGATAATTTTTTAACTACGTACGTCGGAGTTCTTAAAATCATTCTGAATTCAAAATTTGACAAAATCAATTTCAAATATGAAGAATCTGAAGAAAAAAATCTCAAAAGGCCAGCAATTTTTCAGGCTGAAGTTTAATCATACTTCCTCAGAATCTTCCCACAGATATTTGATTTTCATTTAGTCCCGCCAATTTTTAATTTAAACATGAGCTGCCTTTATTGAGTAGCCTATTTGAATTGCAGAGTAAATCTAAAATAAATCATTCAGAAAAATTCTCAATTCAAAATCGCATAACTTAAATTAAAACACGAGCTGCTTTTATATTATGCTTTTCATTGCAATCGATGAGCAAATATTAGAAATTTGAGCTCTTTTCAGCCCCTGGTTTTGTTTCACTTCATAAGAGAAATTGGTGATGTTATGTTCTGAAGAAATGTCAACTACGGATAAGTGAAACATTGGGTCTTGAGCTAGTCAGTCGAAAATCTGAGCTGTTTTCATCTTGTCATTTTTTTTGGTTCCGTGAGCCTTCGCTTCCGAACCCTGAACTTTTTATTTCTTAAGGCTTCCGATTGTAACCTGGATCCGGACCCTCAGGGAACCCTTTAATTTCCTTAAGATTTTACGGGGTTGAGCAAGATAATTAATAGGCGAAGATATTATTTTGAATTATTCGATGCTGTTGATCACTGGTCCATATTTGTATTGAAAAATAACTAACTGCAAGGTCTCACAGTTTAGTTTTGAACGTTTTGACCGTTCTTCGACGGTCTTCATCAGAAAATTAATATTCATGGCAATACATGTGACCTTTAGTTTTTGAAAAAGTATTGCTGTGTCCATTGTTAATAAATGTTCTAGTGAGTAAATAAGTACCGGAATTTATATAAAATGTAAACATAGAACATGTAAAATATTCTTAAGAGTAATTAATCATTAATTTGTCTCTTCTGCAGCATAGACTAAATTAGACATTTTATTTCCAGAGCGCACGAGATGTCAAAATGTGCATGTTTTCATGCCGTTTCATATAAATTATGGTCTTTTCGCACTTACTGGAAGATTTCCTAACAATAGATACAACATCACTTTTTCAAAAACTAAGGGTGAAATGTATACTCCTGTTTATTAATTTGTTGATGAATTCCGTCGAAGAACGGTCAAAACGTTAAAAACTGAACTGTGAAACACCGCGGGTATATATTTTTCTACTAAAATATGCACCAGAAATCAACAGCATTGATAAGTTCAAAATAACATTTTCACTTTTTAATTACTATGGTCAAAATCATAACATCTTGAGGAAATAAAAGCTTTCCTTGAGAGTCCGGTTATTTCCTAATTGAAATATGAAGCAGTAATCAACAGGAACTCTTCAGTATCGTGCCCAATATAAAAAGTTCCTTGAATTATATTTGAGAAAAAACAAAGGTGATTTGAGAGAGAAGAAGGAGCAGTTGAGTTGGAGGTATTAAAATTATTGAGTTAACTTGAGAATGCGCATAAAATATTGACGGGAACTCAAGATGCGCAGAAGAGTGATACTGCACATCATTCTGCGCCGTTAAGTTTTGCACTTTCGGCTGCACAGTGAAATTACGTTGCACTTACAGCTTCGAAGTACAGTTACATTACACTCCAGGATGCGCAGTATATATGAACGGCACATATGACTGCGCAGTAAGGTTCAGGGTTATTTTTGATGCGCAGCGTCACGTCTCGAGCAAAGGCGAGAGTAGGATGAGTACAAGGTAGGTAAGGGAGGTTAAATGTGCTGATTATGTCTGGTTGTTAAAGCCTGACAATTTATATTATTGTGCGATCGTTTGCACTTCATCAATCCAAGCGAATTGTGTAGATTTAGAATATATAGCAGGGATTGAAACAATAAACGTGTATTAGAACATAGGAATAGAAAAAGAAATTACACTGACTCAATTTATAAAACTTACGCTACCTTTCAGTCCTGAAAGCGCAAGAGTAGATTTGTGTGTTGATGATATCCCCGGTTCGCTGTACAATATCGACGGAATTCTACCAAATGTTTTTAATTGATTTACACGAATAATCAGAAATCAACTTATACAACGACCGAAAGCCAAAGGGATCTCCTAATAATTCTTTAAAAAAGTGTTTCAAAGCATCTATTATCCCGTCTGTACCATATAGCATTTTACCTTTGCTGTTTCTCATGCTGAGAAACTCTGTAATTGTACAAACTCGTTTTGTATTTTCTTCTCCTCTTCTGTTCTGAATTTACCTTTACTTTCCTTTTCTAGTTGTTTGACTTTCCTTTTTTTGTTTCTGTAATCATTCTGAAGTCTATTTCTCTTGTATCTTTTACTAGCTCTCTTAGTCTTCCTTCCGCAATAACGAAGTCACTTATACTGTGGCTATTTCCCCTACACCAGGTGTACATGTGAATCATATCATGCCCAAACCAAGTGTTTGTAATAAATAAGCCCTTTTTTAAGCATAAGCTAACTTATCTTTTCCCGTTATCATTTTTTCTTGTTGGATCCCCAAAATTACCTAAAACCCTTTTTGTATCTTAATCTTGACGCTGGACGCCTACGCATCCGTTCATATCTCCTAATATAATGATTTTTTCGCCATGATCGCAAGCACTTATAGTATCACTTAAACTGTCCTAGAAGGCGTCTTTATCTTCGTTTGGATCACCTTCAACTGGAGCGCAGCACGCTATGATAACTAGTCTTCTGATTCGTACCTTCATTCCATCCCACAGCAATCTCGGAGATACATAACCTTGATCTCTGAGATGCTGCTTCGCTCTTTCATTCATAATTAAACCGACCCCTTGACTACAACACCCCATTTCCCGTGTTTTTACTTGCGCATCCCTTTTTCTTTGTTTCAGATACAAATACAATATTTAGCAGTCCATTCCGAGGCTATTTTATTGTTTGTATTATTCATTATTTAAATTGAACGCCCAACTACCACCTTTTTGCGAAAAATTCATTTTGCGAATCGCAAACATGTCCAAAATCAGGTAGTTAGTCATCGTAGGGTGGAGAATCTAGTTATACGGTCAGTCCCACCAAACTTTGCTTGATGATGGTGGGTGGGGGGAGGGGGAGCTACGAAAATCAAAAAATATAATTGAATTTTGAAAATTTAGCTGGAATAATTGAATTTTCCCAAAAATGTGGTCGCTTTTTACATTCTCATAAATGAAGGTATTAGATATGTGTAAAATTGACCCACCCCCCTCCACCGTTTTTGTCAAATGTCCACGTTTTGAGACACTCTAAACCCGAAAAACAGGATTTTTACGAATGTGTCTATCATGTTTGTAAAACTGTATGTATGTATGCATGTCTGAGAGTACGACAACTTTCGAAAAAATTAATCTATTAGATTGGCCTTTGATTCACTCTTTTAGTATCGGAAACTAAAGATCAAGCCAGCTATTTTTGATGAAAATTCAAAAAGTTACAGCATTTTCAAATCTTTAAGAAAATTTTGTTTAGATTTAAAAATTCTATGCACAGCTATTTGCAGTACTCGGTAAGACGAACAATTTATCTTCACGATTTTTTCGAGAAAAATAAAATTATTAGTTATAACATTTGCAAAATTCAAAGAGAAAATCTAAAATTAAATTCTTAAGCCGAACAACGCACAATACGAAAAAAAATTAAATACAAGAAAAATTTTGATTTTTGAAGGCCCTACAATCTTAATATACCAACTATTTAAATTTTTATGAAAAATTGAGAATTCAAATTTTGTTATAAAAACATCAAAAATAAGAGAAATTAAATTTGTATGCAAACGAAAGAACCTACGAAAAAAATAAAGAGAAAAAAGCTGTTTACCTGGAGAAAAGGTAAATAAATTGTTATCAATCGTTCTTTGATAGGATACGCAGCTTATGTTTTAATCATAAAGAATAAGATTGAAAATGAAAAAAATTAATTTTTGAAAAAACGACACAAAAGGAGAAAAAAATGGCAAAAGTTGTTCATCAAAAAGATTTGAAAATTTGTTATAAACTTTTGATATGGAAATACATTCAAAATGAAAAAATAAATTTTTTGGGATAAACGACACAAGTTACAATAACATTTTATTTAACCACATTTTTCGCTTTAATTATATCTGCGAATTTGCTTAGATCCACTGCCAGGATGCGTAATTTTTGTTTGAATCGTAAAAAATAACATTAAAAATACGAAAAATGAATTTGTGGAAAAACAACACGAGTTGCGATAAAATGTTCAATAACAAAATTGTTTTATTTTGATAGGATGAGCACATTTTTGGAATTATAAGCGAAATACAGTGAAAATACGTCAGTTTCAATACCAATGCATGTTATGGATTTTGATAATATAAATGTTTCGAAACGATACATTTTTCAGTCTGCAGATTGCTCCCTTTCGAAAAATTTATAATTTCAGTAAAAATAATAATTGCCTCAGCAAAAGGCTTAATTTCTCTACATTTTATTGACCCGAGGATCTCGCAAAACCCCAAATATTTGACAAGTTTTCTTTCTTTCGTTCTTAAATACTTGAGCAAAATAATATATTGAGTCAGTGACGTACCTATACAAAAAAAAATCTAAGTCGGATAGAACCAACACCCTTAACTAACAATTTATATACTAGGTAGAATATAAGATTGTTTGTTTTCTTTCAAGTTCAGGACGTGTGAAGGAGAATGAATATATACAGTACTCTTTCCGAGTAAGACTGTTCCGAGTAGTTCCATGCCCCTGCCTCTCGCGCGAATTCTTCCTCCTCCAGCACACAGGTCAGCTTTACACCGACGAGCGGAAGGTTAGTTTCACGCGCGTAGAACGGTTGGGGGAGAGAAAATTTCGTCTCGGAAAGCGCGTGAAAGTAGGGTTGCCAACTTATAAAATTCAGATATTCCAGCTGATCGAAACTGCCAGTAGCTGTGCATCATTACCTCTGATGACCTACGTTATCGACATTGTCCATCAGCTAGAGTACCTGAATTTCAAAAGCTGGCAATCCTTCTTTCACGCTCTTGCTGAGGCGAAAATTTCTCTTCCACCAAAAGTTCTACGCGCGTGAAACTAACCTTCCGCTCGTCGGTGTAAAGCCGGCCACACAGTCCCGTTCGGCGTGAGATATGGAATCACTCCTTCTGAGTAATACCACGCGGAATACAGGCGTCGCTGCTCTGCCGCGAGCATCAAATTCACGTGAATAATTCCAATTATAAATGTAGATAAACCTACGTACCAATGAATTATTCTTAAAATTGCTTTCAACCAAATTTAAACAAGTTTTCTGTGTTGTTCATGAAAAAAAAAACAAGGGGGAATTCTAGCTGTACATAAAAGCGTAGAACAATATTGAAATAGAAAGAAGTTTTAGCGTTCTTGGAGATGAAAACATCATTTCTTCAAAGATTTTAGGAATGATATGAAATTCCGCAAAAAACTTACATTGATTTTTACAAGAGAAACCGACAGAAAAGAACTTTTGGCTGTTTCACTCGTGATGCGAGCACACCATTTTTCCGTTGTTTTTTGTGGCCCTACTCAGAAGGAGCGAAACAAAACTCAATCAAGGGCAACACGGAGCTAGACTGGGGCATAGCTCGACCGCAGCAGTCACTCCCCTACTCCTCTATCCGGTCTTACTCGGAAAGAGTACTGTATTAATGTAAAATGAGTCTTATTTAAGTGTATTCAATGATTAAAGAATAATAGTTGATAATAATACAATTCTCTGTGAAATTTATTTCTTCTGTCGAATAAGATTTTTAGCTGGCTAAGTCTTAGATATTCCAAGGTCCACTTCTGTACCTAATCCGAAGGAGAGGGGATAAAAAATGTGTTTAATCTGCTCCAGTAAATAATTGAGTAAATTTCGCTGATAATTATTATAAATTGTACCATTCTTGTAGGTTTATGGCTTTATTATACTATTTTCTACTAAAAATTATGCATTATTTTGACCAACTCCACTCACAGAATTTTTAAAAAGAATGATAATTTGGAATTGATGTAGGGAATTTTCGAAAAGAATTATAATTCTAAATTATCTCAAACACAAAAATCATTTGGCTTTGGTTTTCAATAATTTTCCTTATTCAATGTCATATTTATTCACTGCAGATGATGAAATATCAACTAAAGTTATAGACATAGCCCTGACAAATATTTTTTACTTCAGACGTTTTTAGATACGATAAGCTTGTTTCAGGAACAACAGATTTTGGTGCTAGGAAATGTTTTTTTTTTAATTATGATAGCCATAACTAGAGAACCGGGGTTTTTATTAATATGAAACTTGAAGAAAACTTTTTGAACACGCATTTCAACTAGAATATATAGTTAAGAAAATTTGATAGATGTTTTGCAACCTATAATGAATTTTGTCTTTATTCTTTTCTTATAACTCCAATAGATGTTCTGATGAATAGCTCTAATAATTTTCAATTCATTCGATGCCACGAATAAAAACATTCGTTTAAAGATGAAGATCATTTTTTGACTTTTAGCAGTTTTTAAATGAAAATTTTCATTTGACATATATTTTGAAAAAATCGAAAAGCGTTTGCACTATTAAAAAGAGCCTTTTTTGGACCACCCTAATCAGTATAATAGAAAAATCAGTTTTTACGACCTAAAAGAATAAATTTATAATTTTTCCCGTTGCTTTACATAATATACTTGAGACATAATTATAAATGGAAACGAAAATTCAAGAAACTTTTGGTTTCTTTAAATCCTGACTAACTACAGCAACAGTTTTCGCACAAACTTGACAGCTTTAGCGCGTATACTGCTATTTCTATATATTATAATGCGGGATGTCGTACTTTGTATAGAATATTCGGAAGAAAGGCTCTTATATGGTTAAAAGATAAGTTTATTTATATAGACGATTGAATATACATCACTTTTAAAGATATATCATCCCTATATAGTTGCATACGGTCGTAAGCCGTAAAATAAAATTGTACAAGAGAGGCAAAAACAAGTTGTAGGGTCAAGTGGACAGAAAGTCTTAAACCTGCTTTACAAAAACACATATTTCAAGAGAAAAAAATTCTTCTAGATACAAATTTACATTTAAAAAAACCTAATTTTTATTATGCTTACTAGCCCACATTAATTTAAATATACGTAACAAATAATTTTCTGTGACTCATTCTCTTCTCTTGTGAGTTACGCGAAAGAAACATAAATAATTCTTAATACTAGTCATATATAATTTCCATTTATTTATTAGTTACTATATTTTATGAATTAATTAATTATAAGCAAAAATATGAAGAAATAATAACTTTCAGGCTCCGTTTACACTGTCGCTTGATAAAAAACATTCTATAAAATCTAATTTTTAACTTAATTAAAAACTAGGACAATTTTATTTTTAGATTATCAGTTGCTGAATGAATGTGAAAAGAGTTTGATAAAAAAAGTTAACCAGTTCTGAGTAAGTGAATGAGATAGCTTCTATCTTGAGGCTGGGAAATGCTTTTTTACTACTTTAGACCGTAATTAAAAATCGAATATTCAGTTCAATGAAAAACCTGTTACTACTCAAAATAAGCGATGGAGCATTTTTTTTTCAATTGCCAAATAGTTTAATTTATAATTGAACTATATTTAGGGCAACGTGGCATTGTTACATAAACGTGGTTCCCCAATGGGAAATTATCTGGGGTCAATGTTTCATGTTCGAAATGGTAAAAATGGAAATTTTCAGCTTTCATATGTTTATGTGCGAAAAACATTTCAGCGGAGCTTGGACCATGATGAGCAGGATTATGACCAGGAAGGTTACGACCGGGGCGTTCTTTGACAGTTGCAGCCCAATTCTCGTTATCTTCCGTTCGCACATAAACGTAATAATTCAGAGGTACATATCCAGGGAACATCCATGCAGGCATGGAGTTATCCCAGATTCGTCCGAGATTTCCGTAAAAAGTAGAGTTATCCTTCATTTTTAGTTCAACTGGAACTAACTCTGCACCTAATTTTGGAGGAACAAATTTGACATTTATGAAGTTTTTCATCACTAGTAACTTAAAAATTGTAAAATCTTGATCAATTACTGGTCCGCAAAGAACCTTTGTATGCATAAAAAAAAATATCTCATAAAATAGTTTTTCAACGATACAGCTATTCAATTTTCGAGGCCTCAAGTTTGAAAATGTGTAGTTTTTAAAGCTTAAATTTGAGAACATTTCTTTGTAAGTCTCTTAATTTTTAATCGTTCTGTCTGGAACATTATAATTGGAAATTGCGATCATGAATTAGGCTTGCCATTGCATCAGCTCGTTATTTTTAAAGTCTGAATTATTACTGAATATGTTGAATTCTAAGAAAATTCTTGATAACTGTGCTATTAAGGAACAATAAATAGTTCAATTAATTATTACTTCTCACAAATTATAAAACACAAAATTTGGAAAATTCAAGAAAATGACAGTGACAGGTAATCAGTATACGAGTATGTCAGTTGGACATCTTATAAAGTTGTCCGTCCACCTGAAGTTGTTTTCATTGCGTTATAGATCTTCAAGAGAGTTCATACATACTAAATTTTGATTGACGTCTCTGTACCGAAACTAGTTGATCTTTTATTGAATTTGATTGGCTTGAGTTGGTGCGACTTCCAAATCACAATTTCAATTGCAAAAGGATTTCATACAAAATATACAACACCCATCATACAAATATATTAAATTATGGGAAAGCTAATAATATTTATTTCCAAACATATCGTTGTGGCGAAATGAAAAGATGCTATCTCGGTAGGACGAAATAAAGACGTGCCATCTTGGGTAGCTATGTGTGGAGGCTTGGAAACCCCATATAAATAGTATTGTGAACACGAGTGCCCTCTGATGTAGGAAATCTTTCTATTTATTCTGCCGAGATAGCACCTTTTCATTTGGACACGTCGATATATGCTCCAAAATTTGCATACAAAAATAAAAGAAATAATGAAAAATAAGACAGTTAAAAGTTTCCGCGATTCATGAAAATATCAAGCTTCCCGTACAGCGATGACAATTGGAAGGGGAAACGTATCTCAACTATCCTATTTACGCCTGGGCAGAGATAACGTTAAATCAACAAAAATATGTTTTGCAGGAATCTTTTTTCACACTATGAGCATGCGGTTGACTATGTTCCATGACATAGTTGGTTGAGAAACAAATATACATACTACGACGCAGAACAGAAAATCTTTAGTCTGAAATCTTATTTTATTGATTCAATGTCATATATCGGCCAAGACTAAAAAAAGTCTCATTATGCCTCTTTAAAAGTTTCTAAATACTAAAAATTTTTTAATTAGAATGCTTTTTACTCTCAAAAATGTTTAGACAAAGATTTAAATAATTAAACTAATAAAAATGTAACAATATTTAACGGTAGAACATTTAAAAAATCAACACTTTTGTTTTTATTCGGTAGGTTTTTAAATAATTTGTTGAAAACAGGGATACTATTTGAGAAGTATTATCTCTTACAGATCAGCAAATAAAAAGCTCTATGTATTTGCGAAGCATGTTAAGATCTTCAAATGCATGAAAAAATTTGTCTATATGAAAATAATAAAATCAAGAAAATAAAATTTGTTCAAGCATATTTTGATAACGCGCAGATATAAATCGTTTATGAATCGATTCTCTAATAATTATACTTGTCAAGATCCACATGTACTGCCTTTTCAGATATTTCTGTTTTGGATTTCAAACATTTTGTATGAAAAAGTATGGTAAATGGGACAAAATAAGGTTATTAATCACTCTCCTTTGAAATATACAGTTTTAAATAATTTTTCAGCAATTTTACGTTCTCTCGGTTTTAAAGTGCTTTCGATTTGGCTGTTTCAAATTAGAAGCCCTTATAATAAAACGCATTCAAATTAGAAGGTTTCTAATTAGCAATAAATTATATATTTTAATTCTTTATTCTTATATTACTCCCAATAATAATTAATAATTATATTAATAATGAGGAAGTGTTCAGATTTTATTTTTTGTTCAGAAACTTCTTTTGCAAACAAAAATAATACCGGAAGATGGCCAAAACTTTTATTCTTAGATTTTTAGTGGTCATCCTGAAATATGTATATTCAAGTAATTAACTAACAAGAAGACAACAAGGTCACAGTGGAACCATGCGGTGATTGGTTAGCATGTTTCTTTCATTATATATATATTAGGGTAGTAAAAAATTGAATTGGATTTTTTTTCTTCGAATTATCCAATATAGCGCTCCCAAATTTGTTTATACCCACAAAAAATGCGTTTAAAAAAAATTATATTATTTCAACAGAATATTATTGTGAATAATAATAAATGCTTTAAACAATCATTTTTATTAAATTTAATTGATTATTTTATCGATCTAACTGAAAAGTTGAAAATAAATTGAAAAATTCGGAAAAAACTCCGACTTTGTTACTGCATTCTAAGAGAAAATTTCTAAAAACAATAATTAACTGTTTAAAAAGTTCATGTGAACATCTAGTTAATAGTAAAAAGTAGTATTTTATGTATTAAGAAGAATTTGTAAGAAAAAAACCGCAAAAAATCATAATTAGCGCGAAAAACTCGCAAATTATTCATTTGTATTCTATAGATAATTGTGAAGAGAAATGAGTTTCAACTCTATTCTCCTAATATTCACTTTTCTGAATAAAATTGACGAAAAAGATTTTTTGTTCATATGGGAAATACGTGTTAAACTTCATGGGGCTTGCGGAACCTCTAAATATCATTTAAAAAAAATTATTTTGTTTTGTGAATTCGAAAAAATTTAGGGGCGATATGCATGAAAATTCGGAGAAAAACAAATTAGGACCACCATAATGTGTAATGGATTGAACAATTTGGAAATGAACAATTCAAACTGAAATTTTTTGAAAAATTAAATGTGTTTAATTGAATATGTGTAATATTTGTTATGAATACTAATTATAGTAATATATTATACTTACGTGCAGAATAAAAGAAGCCCGCAGAAGTGAGGAGTAAGACGACAGTAACAATCTGCATTGTTTTGAAACAGACACATTGACAGATAACTGAAAAGTGAACAGCGTCCGGGTAAATTATTACTATATATACTAACTTTTGTATCCGGATGTGCTTCTACTGCAACCTTATAACGTTTTATTGAATCTTAAAAAAATAGTTAAAACGAAAACTGAAATTATTTTCTTTATCGTGCAAGTTAATTCTGTTCCATAAATAAAAATTCAAACAAAGATAAAAATATTAAGATATTCCACTTTCAGTAATAAAAATCATGCATGTTACAGATAATTCACGGTAGCGATTTTTTTCTTCGTTGTATTTCCTCCTTCAAAGCTCACTATTTTTAGATTTTCGAATGAGCCTTTGGTATCTTCTTATAGATTTTTTTATCCCTTGACGGCGATTCACTATCGCAAATCTTGATTACAATTTTACTGATGGCTATGGCTACCCGACAGAAAAAAAAAAATTTTTACGAAGATGTCTGTCTGTCTGTTTGTAGTCTGTAGTCTGTAGTAACGTGTAGGCACGATAACTTTCGACAGATTGATCAGATTGGATTGTGCTTTGGCACACTTTTCGAAAGCCTAAAAAGAAAGAAAAAGTTCGTTAACCAGTTATTTTGGATAAAAATTCAAAAAGTTAGCACATTTCGAAAATTTTGGAGACCACGTCTTTCAAGATTTGAGAATTCCATGTACAGTTATTAGTAGTACTCAGAAAGAAAAACAATTTATCCTGATGACATTTTTCATTAAAAAGAAAATTATCAGAGTTATAGAATCTTCAAAATCCAAAAAAACAAACGAAAATTAACATTTTAAGTCATCAGAAAAAACTTCTATTTTCAAGAGCCCTACAATATTATGAAAACAACTTTTTGCATTTTTTCGAAAAACCGAAAATTCAAATTTTGATCGCACCAAAAATAATGAAAAATTAAGAATTCTATTTTGCGTTGAAACTATGTAAGATACAAAAAAAGATGACGAATAAAAAATCGTGCACAGAAAAAGGATCTAAAATTTTTTTATCAATTACTTCTTGATGGGACGCGTAGTTTTTGTTCTATTCGCGAAAAATAACATTAAAAACAAAAAATTACATTTTTGGACGAACGACACAAGCTATGAGAAAAAATGATTTGACAAAAGTTGCTCATCCAAAAAACGACTACAAATTTGTCATCAAAAATTTCCGATAGGACGCTAAGTTTTTGTCTTAATTGTAAGAAATAACATTTAAAAAAATTCATGTTTTGGAAGACGACACAAGGTAAGAAAAAAATAATAATAGGCAAACTTGTTCAATCAAAGAGGATGTACAGATTTGTTATTTATAATTTTTAGAAAAGGCGAGTAGGTTTTTTCAATCGTAAAAAATATCGATAAAAATAAAAACATTAAATTTTTGGAAAAACGACACAAGAGACGAAAATAAATGAAGAGACAAAAGTTGTTCAACCAGAAAAGATCTAAAAATTTGTTATGAACTCTTGTTGTAAAAATGCATGAAAAAGTAAAAATGTACTTTTTGAAAAAACGACACACGCTACAATAACTTTTCATTTAACAAAAATTTTCGCCTACATTATATCTACAAATTTGCTTCAAACCACTTCACACTAGTATGCGTATAGAAAAGTTCAGATTTTGGACCAAATCTAGTGCGAAGCACCAGCAACTGATGTGAATGTTTTCATTCAAGCCAAAATTTTCATATCAATCATAGTAGTGCAGCAATTTAGATTGCTAAAGCAAAGACACGGTTTTTACAAAATATCAATTTCGCACATCTTGAGAATGTAAATTTTCCAAATTCGTTGTCAGGGAGATTTTTTTTGGTTTCATGATAGCTTTACATCGAATCTGTTTTTATAATTTAAATACAAAATTCTGTAAGATAGTCAACTTTTTACATTCTAATCCTGTTGAGAAGGTATTGGCTTTATATTAAATTTGACTTGGTCGGTTTTAATTAGACTGAGCTTTCGCATACTTTTTTAAGACCTAAAAGAAAAAGACAACTTCGTTCGCCAGCTATTATGAATAGAAATTCAAAAAGTTAGAGCATTTTAAAAATGGTTGAGACCATTTTTTTCAAGATTCAAAAATTTTCTGTACAGTAATTCGCAATGCTTGGAAATTTTAACAATTTTACCTCACGACTTTTTTCGATAAAAATAAAATTATCAGAGTTATAGCAATTTCCAAATAAAAAAAAAAATCGAAAATGAAAATTATAAGCGAAAAAACGCACGTTACGAAAAAAAAGTCAGGAAAAGAAAAACGTTGCTTTTTGAAAGCCCTACAAGATCATCATAACAACTTTCTGCATTTTCTTGAAAAATCGAAAATTCACATTTTGAACCCTCAAAAAATAATGAAAAATCAACAAAAATTCCATTTGCAGCCAAACTATGCAAGATACGAAAAAAGATGATTCAATGGAAATTATCGATCCAAAAAAGCTCTACAGATTTGTTGTCAATCACTTTCTGATTTGACGCATAGTTTTTGTTTTATTCGTGAAAAACAACATCAAAAATAAAAAAATAAAATTTTCGGACAAACGACACAAGCTACAAAAAAAAATAAATGAACAAAAGTTTTTCACCATAAATAGAGCCACAAAATTTTTATTAATCATTTTTGAATAAGACGCGACAAATGATCAAACTAAATTTTTGGACAAAAAGATACAAGGTACAATCAAATGTTTAATAGCAAAATTGTTTTTAAATTAGATCTGAAAATTTTCTTTCAGTCGCAAAATATAAGAACATGTTACGCGACCAAATGCTACTCAACAATAATGGAAAATAGAAAAGAATAGGTATTCAGACTAGAAACTTTTCCGACATATAGCCTCATAAGAACTGTGTAAAAAATAATTGGTGCGCGTTTGTTTCTCCAAAGCATCCAATCAATTATTAATATTCTAGTGACTATACTAAAATTGCTCATAAGATATAAGAGGATTAGAGCTTTCACGCACACGCAAAGCGTAAACTTTCTTACTCTCGTGTCTTTGTTAAGTGCAAGACAAAAAAAATAGTAATTAAAAATGTATGCAAGAACCTATAGAATAGATGGAAATAAAATTAACTGGGATTAATTCTAAGAAAAAATTTTTTAATTTAAACAAAAAATAAAGTTCAGATCTTAATTAGCAGGAGCTAGGAAAATGAAGTTATTAATTTGATATTCTACAAAAGTATTCTCTGAATTTTACCTTGCATTCGAGACATAAACATTGAAAACTTCACGGGTAGATAAAATCATTATCCTAATTCCTGTCAAGAGTTGAAGTTGAAGTACAAAATTCCCTAAAAATCGGAATTTTATTTTCGTGTTTTTCACATGGTAATTCAACACTCGCGAAGGCAACTAATTTCAAATAAGGATGATTTACGGCATAATTAAATAAGCTTTTCAACGGTTCTCTAACAATATTTTTATCTTCATTGTGGACGGATCTATCTGCTTTTAAAGTCAAGGCCAATTTTTAATAGGTCACCCGGTTAGTGGTCTGATACTATCAGTCCACAGTGTAGAATGCCTGAAAATTTAAAAATACTGTTTCATAGATTTATACAAAAATTTTCAAAATTCGGATTTTCGAATTCGATAATATTGTAATCAGAAATAATGTATCCCAGCAATGGTTAGTGTTTCATAGAAAATGCTTATAATCTTGCAGCAGCCGCTGTACATTTATTAACTCGCCTACAAACAAAATTATTTGAGCTAAGACCCAAAGGTTTTTTATTCACTTCATAAAATGACAACTAAAGAGCGTAGAAGAATACTGAGAACCTTGAAAAAATTCCTTTCCATTTGAAATAGAAATTTTAAACAAACAATCATTGAATCAATGAAGGGTGAGAAGACCCCAATTTGCTAAAAGCTTTTTTTTTAGTCCGATTTCTTTTTGTTGGGGTGCCTCTATTTGACGTTTCTCCAATGAAAAATAAAGACAAGCAGTAAAATTTGCTGTGTTCTAGTCTTATTTTTTTTTACATCACTGGGTGAAATAATGAAAAATTAGAAAAATTTTGTTATTTGGAACCCTATGCTGGAAGCTTTTCCTTAGGTCCGATTATCTTCGGGGACGGCTCAATTTGAAGCTTTTGGCACGCAGAATTTCGCCACGAGAATTAAAAAAATTACTATTTACGAAAAAGAAAAAATCAATCAATTCTTTACCCAGTTGGTTGAAATAATATATACAAAAAAACATTATAAAGCGATATTATTATTCTTGACGTTGTCGATGTTTCTTAAACTGTCACTATAATTACAGCGTATATAAAATCTTTGGAAAAAATGTTTTTATATTGTAAAAAGGTAGTTTATTTATTAATACAATTGAATATACGTAATTTGAAAAAATGTATATTCATAAGATATCGAAGAATATACAGAATGATAATAAGACAAAAAAGATGACTTGAATCAAAGATGTATAGTGCATAATAAATCCAACCAAATATTTGATATACATATAAAATTGAGATAAAAGTGGGATATTCTTAGAATAACTTGAAATATGCCCGAAATATCCAAGGGATATACCAATTTCAACCTTATGGGATATCCTGCTCGATATCTCGAGAATCTTATGGGATGTGCCTGGAATATCCTAGGCCATCAATGGGATTTCCCAAGAGGTAAAGCCGATGGCTCAGGATGTAAAGGCGCGTAGAGTTCCCCTTCCGTCGGAAACCTTACGAAATTTGCACTATAGACAGGACCATGTGGCAATGATATATAAATGCAGCCGCTGGGTGGTAAATTTGCCAGACTAGTATGTTCATGCTGATCGACATCGTACAATTCGAAAGATTGAGCTGAAAAAATGTGGACTTTTCCCAAACCTAGTTCAGCGTATCGTGGTTGAAGAAGGAAACGACTGTGCTTGAGGAGTACTCGTACATTGTCTGGTTTGAGAGTTGAAATAAAATTCACGTTCGTTGCCGTTCGTATGAAAGCGCCATATTTCTGAGGAGGCAAATGCTGAGCTCGCATCCAGAGGGGTATGTTGTGACGGGGAAATACTGTGATATTTCCTTCAAAAATAGAGCCATCCGACATTTCTACAACAATGTGGTTTGGACGAATCTCTGGAAATCCATCTGCACCTAATTTTTGAAAGCAAAAGTTAACATCTATGAGGTTTTTTCACACTATATTAACTTTAACATTGAACAATTTTTGAACAATCGCTCGTTAACAAAAAATGACCTACAATAAAAAAAAGTTCCAGTTAAAGTTACTAGACGCGTTTGGCTGACAAATTTATAGTTATTTCAATTTGAAATTATTGTTAATATGACTAGAAATTCTAGTTGAGTAACTCTGGTTGATCTTTCCTGATTAAAACTATTCCGGTTAATATTTCTGCTAACAGAAGTGTCGCGATCTTGTACCAGGTTGCAGAAATCTGTCTTTTGCTCCATGTCGTGTTGTTGGATGTGTCAAGTCATGCTTTGTCGTAAATGTCCAGTTCTTGAATAATCGCAATTTATTCGATGTATTTTCAGTTATATAAGTATAAATAATTATTGTGAACCGGAAATTTAGTTGTGTTTTAAGAAAAAGCTGCATGTTATCTGTCTACATACCAGTGGTACAGCGATACTTCATTCCAAATTACGCATATATTTTGCAGGTGTCTTTAAAAAATATTTTTGAAAATATTAACATCGTAGACAATAAATTACAAAAATGAATGTTCGAAAATTTTAGTTCTGACCAAGTGATCTAAGTGCATACTATATAAAATTCCGAAGAAAATAGTCTTAAAGAAGAGTTTCAGAAACAGAATGTATCAACAATATGTTAGATGATTTTCTTTGGGTCGCAGTCAATATAGTTTCAGAGGGGGTTCAGAAGAGTCCATGAAGATAAAAAAGTATCGAAATTCGATAGTCGAAAATCGATGTCTACGTTAGCTCATACGACGTCGACTGATGCTTCACATTTCTGTGGAAGATGCCGTGAATTCTCTGGTCGAGGTGCTGTTTGCTAAAATTTTTCTCCTGTGCTATCTTAATCTGGGCCTTCAGGAGTGAGTGCTCGAGATCGATAATTTTTGATGAATATTGCTCACTCCTGATATTATAGACAAGGGCAAGTGTTTCTGCAGCCTCCTCTGCTGCTTTGTACAGAAACGCTCCTTTGCCCACTTCTTCGTGTTTCCTCACCATTTTTAGAAGATGGTCTCGTCCATTTGCGAGTATATGTGCTGTACTCAGAATGATTCTTTTGCTAAGAGAATCAAGACTCAGTATTCCGCGAACACCTTGGCGGCATGAAATGTAAAGTCAACGAACAGAAGACATAAGGTGCATGCTTTTGCTCATGTGCATAACCTTCCGTGACCCGATATGAAGAGATCTGAGCTCGTCCTTCATCCATGGAATCACTCCATCGGAGAGTGTCGTTTTTAGATGTCATGACCTGAATGCGGCTCTGTGGCACGGCCAGGTATATATAGGTGTCGTGTAGAGCTGCTGTTAACGAGCGCTTGAAATAAAACCTGGTACATTTTTCTAACCCAAACTTCATTCCAATCTCCTGAGTGTATTTCTCGACAATCTTCGGAGCTATATTTAGTTGCTTTTTATTTTTAGCATAGATCTTAAGATCATCCATGTAAAATACATGAGTGACTTCATGCTTTCGATTTCCACGATGCCACAGAAGTACCCTTCGGAATTGTAAAGTGCAAGAGGTAATGGAAATAATAAGAGGCAAAGAAGGAGAGAGCTTATAGTGTCGCCCTGAAAGACACCTATCTGGAAGGTGACGTTGCTAGTTGTCACATAATGTTTTCTAGATGAAAAATTAAATCTGGTTTTCCAAAGCGGCATCAATCTTTCTATACACCTCACGATGTGTGGATGAACCTTTAAGTTTTTCAAACAGGCAGATGATAAGTCTATTGGAGGTTGACTCAAAAGCTTTGCTGTAGTCAAACCTGCCATGAATAGGCAGCGCTGACAGCATGCTGCGTCTTTACACACATATCTATGGATGAACAGGTTCTCCCGACATCCTGCTACGTCTTTCTTTGAGCTGCGTTGTTCGAACATCTTTTGCCACACAGGTCCGAATAATCCTATCATTTAGAATAGCTGTGAAAATCCTATACAATGTGATGAGACAAGTATTGGCAGGAGCACCGTGCGCCCTTCCACCAACCACTCTGCAATAGGCTCTATCAACTATATATATGAGGTGAGAATGCCGGCCAGATGCTGCTGGGTTAAAAGAAACTTCTTCCACCAGAAAGTCTTGATACCATCTGGTTCCGGATTGGAATAGTTCTTCATGCTTCTTAATACTTTTTTTACCTTCTCAGTAGTGATAGGTGGACGTCCTTCTCAGTTATTATGACACTGCACAGCTCGTTGAAGCTATTTATGTTCTCTGAGTCTTTATTCAGTGGATGCAGGACTTCGTAAAATTTTCTCCAAAATGCTTCGACCTTCTCTGGGTTGGGTAGGTGGTCGACAGTAACTGGAGGATCTTGGAAAAGTCGAGATGGGTCAAAGAAAAACTGTTCATTTTCTCTCACCCCCTCGCCCTTGGCTCCAGACTTCCACTAGCGTCAGATAGTATCCGTATTCTATCAACAATATGCTGCCTGATGGTCAGCAGCTTTGACTTTTTGATTGTGTTTAATGACGGATTCGCAGCTCGTGCGCAAACTGTCGGAACTTTGTATTGAAATTCCTGCCAGATGTTATTTAGTAAATTACGCACTGAATACGGGACGTGTACTGCCTTGTCCATCCTATCTTTGTGCCAAGTTGATCCATTCGTCTTTTGTTTCTATGATCAGCGATTGGTCCTGTTTTACGGTTTGCATCCGCCAAAGCTTTCGCTGCATTATACACACTACAATCGATTGTCCAGAGTTTGGACTCTTCGGAACAATCTCCACGAAGCTCGTCATCGTGTTCAGCCAGATCTGAGGGCTTGCGAGAAACCTGGATGTTGAGTTTCTCTGGGTCCTGAAGCATCGCTTTTTCTCTATTGGATGCCTGCCTGCGGGTTGTCTCAGTGTCGCCTCTCTATCTCTGTTACCGGCTTGTTCTGTCTGCAGTAGAGTAGACGCTTCGCTTAGATAAACCCTTTTCCGGAGTTCCTCGGCACGGTTTCGCAGACGCTAATGCGGAAAGTGCGAGAGCTCTGGGTGTTTCTCGCACCACAGAGCATAAAATTTTGCCATGTAAGCTTCTCATTTAGGGACCATACTGGTATCTAAGCACTCCAGCAGGACGTCCTTGAGTCGATCCGTCCACTTAAGAGTATTGAGATTCTGCCGGCCCATTGCATTGACTCTGTCTTGATTGGATCCTCCGACTTTAGGGTGGTCGACATTGTTTCCTGACCCATTGTCGGGAGCCATGCGCGTTCGATTGTTTTTAACCGCACTTACTACTACTATTTTTGGTGTTATCATTGCTATTCCCACGAGCAGCTAGGGAGACGGGTTTGTCCAGGAAGTCGTTCGGTATCCCAGCGTCACCGTTTGAGACACCTCGCCCAGGTGCCATTCAGCTTTCGGCACGGCTGTTACGTCTCCGCTTTAGGGTCAATTTCTCCGGGACCATATCTGTACAATTGTCCGCTACTGCATATTAATTATTGTGACCATATTCGCTATCCTCTCTACGCTCTGTCACAGAAATGTAGACAAACGGTCCTTGTCGAAAGAGCAAACTTTTGCTTTCCTCAGATCATCAGGGCTTAATTCAGGTACAGAAGGTTATATTTTCACATGCCAGGATGGTGTCGTTTCCACCTTAGCATACCGTGACCGCATTTTATGTCAAGAAGTTCCCAGCGATAGGTGCAGAGCATGTCATGTACCTGGAACACATACTTTTGGGGTTTCCCACTCACGAAGGAACGACGTATATCTACAGAAATAACTCAGCCCTAAGAGTGCTTTATTACCATCTTTGCCGCTCTTACGGCGCTAGCCGCGATCCTGCCCTGCCGAACGCTCCAGAGGAGATAGAATCAATTGTCCACAACAAGAAGTGTCTAATTTTCTGGAACTAAGATTTTCGGACAGCAGTCTCCGTTGGACACTCGAGGCCTGACATTGTTCTTTAAGACTTCGAGAAACGAACTATATTCGTGATTGAATTTTCGGCTCTATCCGAATACAACATCACTGCCAAGGAGAAAGAAAGGGAGAAGAGGTATCAAGACCTTAAAAGGGACCTGCAACGACTGTACCCCAAATATTCGGCACAAGCAATTTTCCTTGTGATAGGTGTTCTCGGAGGTGCGAAACTATCACTGGTTCGTAACCTTAAAGCCACACACGCTTGTCAAAAATATGCCAAGGCACTTGCGAGATGGCTGCAGAAAGCTGTCATCCTTGGGTTGTAAGACGTCGTCATAAGTGTCATGTACCGCGGTTCTAATGGGAGCCGTTGTCATTTTTGGATGGCAGTTGCTCTTAGTGGGACCCTGCGGTGGATGCTTAACCTTGTTTATATATATAGAACTGAAGGACCTATGACAAAGCCACCGAACGCGTCCTCGGGTTGCGGATAGAGGGTCCCTGTACCAAGGGTTGTTGAGAACATAATTATTTCTCATAATCAAACAATTCATTTACAAATTAAATTTTCTCTTCTACCAATATTGCTTAGAAACATTTACATTTTATGATGAAGTAAAATTTTCAAAATTTCATTTTTAAAAAATTCAAAAAGAGAGTTTTTAAATTATTTTTGAATTTAATTATTCTTTTTAGAGTATGAAGAGTAAGGTGAAATAGATTAAGTGTGTAAATAATTCGTGTTTTTCACTTTTGAAGCAATGACTTGCAAGTGCGCTAGATTGGTCGCAGAGATGTATTTTATTTACAGATTTCACAATATTGCCTTCCTCTCATTTCGATAAAGATGAAAATATTCTAAACTTGCGTTTTTTATATAAACTTTTTTATTTGTGACGTTTTCGATTTTAATAAATTTTCAAAATTAACATATACTATACTAAATAAATGCGTATATTGTCAAAAAGCAATTAGGGACCGTACCTAAATTATGCAACAGGTCAAGAAGAATAAATTTGAAATTTTTTAATTTTAATTTGAACTTGTTTCATTTCATTTATAAATGATTCTAGGTTATATATTTTACAAGATTAAAATTCTTGTTTTTGAATTTTAATGCTCAGGGAAAATGCAAAATTGGTCAGGGAAAAATAAGGGAACTTTTAAAATAAAGTTTTGCGGTCACCCTGCAATAACCATATATGTTTTTTTACAGTTGCTTCCTCATGGAAATTATCTTTTTAGCTTTAAACTTCATTGCACTTTTTTTTATATTATTTTTTTAATTATTTTAATTTTTTATTCATTATTCATTTACTTTATTGAGGTTTAAAACTCAACCATTTTTGTAAAAAATTTACCTGTTTGAAATTTATATTTTGATACTGAAAACTGAACTAAAATCTTTTTTTTATGAGAATTTTACTATTTTTTTAAACTTTCTATTTTTAACTTAAAAATTTATCTATCTGAGTAGAACATGCATATTTTTTAGATCAGAATTCAACTGCTTTGTTGAAAAAGTAGCTGATTTTTTAATTCAACTGTTTTCTAGAAAATTTACTAAATGTTTAAAATTCATATTTCGATGTTAAAAAGTGAATTCAAACCTTTTTTGGATAAAAATTCGACTATTTTTTGGAAACTTCTTTTTTTTTATTTTAAAATTCATCTATTTCAGTAGCAATTGCATCTTTTTGCTTAAAAGTGCAACAATTTTTTCTGAAAATTTGTCTTTCCAATTCAAAAATTCATATTTTTCAGTAGAAATGTCATCTTTCTTGGATAAAAGCAACTTTTTGGTTTAAAATTACTGTTCTATGCTTGAAGATTTGACTATTTTGTTCAGGTACATTTTTTTTCTATAAGAAAGGTTCTTCGTTAAGGAATCCTTTTTTATTAAAGATTCTTATTTTTAGCTTAAACCTAATTCCTTTGGTTGAAATTTCAACTACTTCGTTGAGGAATCATCTTTTTCTACTGAAAATTCGACTGCGATGGTAAAAGTTGAAGTACTTTGTTGATTTTTTGTTGAATGAAGGTTCATTGCTTTGGTTGAAAATTTAGCTATTTTTTTTATTATTAATTTTTTCTTGAAAATTCATATTTCCTAGTTGAAAATTCGAAGTTTTTTAATTTATAAGCATTTCAGGGCTGCTGCAGATCATGGGAAACCTGAAAGAATCAGGGAAAATAATTACCAAAACAGGAAATTATGGGTTAAAAATTTTATTATTTGGTTGAAATTTTTTTAATTTTACAAAAAGTCATTCCCTATGGTTGGAAATTCCAATTGTATATTCAAATTGTATATTCAGATTGTATTTTCTTGAAAATTCATATTTTTTGTTAGGACATTCATCACTTAGGTCAAGAATGTAACTATTTGTTTTAAAATCTAGTTTTTTAGTTAAAGATTCCTCATTCTAATTCGTCTTTTTCTTGAACGTTCCACAATTTGGATGAACTTATTTTTTCTTCTTTGACTAAAACATCTTCATTTCCTAGGAAATTTTTCATTTTTGATTGGAAAATTGGTAACTTTGGTTGGAAGTTCATGTCTTTGGTCAAAAAATGGACTATTTTGTTGAAAAACTAGATTTTTCCTTCTTTGAAAAGTAATTTTTTACTTAAAATTTAAGTTTTTAATTTCTAGTTAAACATGTTGCTTTTTTGTTCTTCGAAAATGCATCTACTTTTTTGAAAATTCGTCTTCTTTCATACAAATTTAATTTTTATATTAGGAAATTCGAATTCTGGGGTTTTTGAATTCATTTCTTTTGTCAGGCGTTTCATCTTTTTTGTAATGCTGCTATCAATATACAATTTGAATTTCCAACCAAAAGGAATGACTTCCCATGATTTGAAGCAGCCCTAGAGTACTTATAAATTAAAAATTCAGAATTTAAATAATGCTTTGATATGGGACTTGCTACTAACGAAATTTTTTTTATATGCGACAATATATACTTTGTAAAATGAAAACATAATTTCTGAAAATCCCAGACTTTTTCTTGAACAATTTTTAATTTTCCCTGACCATTATGATTCAAATACTAGCACTTTCTTCTTGTAATATCTTTAACATATTGTCTTTCATGAATGGAATAAAACAATGTTTGAGAAATAAATTAGAAGTTTTCAAATATATTCATTCATTTTTAACAAACCGTAATGACTTGTCTACCATAAAAGATGACTTTTAAGCAAAATACTGGAATTTTCACCAAACGAATTAAATTTTTAACACAAAATCGAATTTTCTACCTTAAAAGATAAAATTCTCTACAACAAGTATAATAGTTGAAATTTCAAACGAAAAAATTAAAGTTCATACAAAAAATAAATAAATTTTAAAACCTAGAAGACGAATTCTCAACAAATGAATATTTTTCAGTCATTAGAGAAAAAAAAGTTTACCCAAATTGTTGAACCTTTAAGCCAAAAAACGAATTTTCTGCTAAAAAAAAGTTGAATTTTCAACTACAAAATATACATTTTGAACATAAAATTAATTATCAACAATATAGCTAAATTTTCACCCAAAGCGATCAACCTTCATTAAAAAAAAAACAATTCAACAAAGTACTTCAACTTTTACCCACGCAGTTGGATTTTCAATAAAAAAGATGATTCTTTAAAGAAATAGTTGAAATTCCAACTTAAACAAAATAGTTGAATCCTCAAGAATTGAACGTTAATTTTAAACCAAATAGTTGCATTTTATCCAAGAAAGTTAAAATTTTCACTAAAACAGATAAATTTTTGAATTGGAACGACAAATTTGAAAAAAGGTTGCATTTTCATTAAAAAAAAAGATGCAATTTCTCCTGAAATATATGAATTTCAAATTAGAAAGAGAAATTTTTTAAAATATTGTCTAATTTTCATCCAAAAAAGATTTAAGTAGACTTTTTAACATCGAAATATGAATTTTAAACAACTAGTGGATTTTCTGCAAAATTGTCGAATTAAAAAAAAACAGGTTATTTTTTAACAAAACAATTTAATTTTTGACCAGAAAGTATGACTCTTTAGCCAAATTGTGAAATTTTTAACCAAACAGTTACATTTATGTCAAAAAAAGATGCAATTTCTACTACATTTTCAATAAAGCAGTCACATTTTCTATCTGAAAAAGATGCATGGTCTACTAAAATAGATGAATTTTTAAGTCCAAAGAAATAAGTTTCAAACAACAAGTAAATTTTCTACGAAAATAGTTGAATTTTCAACCCAAAAAGACGACTTTTCGACAAAACAGTTGAATCTACAACCAAAAAGAATGACTTTTAAAGAAAATTGTTGAATATTCAAGCAAATAATAAAGTTGATAACTAAAAAGGTAATTTCCAGCAGGAAGCAACTGCAAAAAATAAATAAATATGGTTACCGCAGGGTGACCGCAAAACTTTATTTTAAAAGTTCCCTTATTTTCCCCTGAACAATTTTTCACTTGCCCTGACAATGAACATTCGAAGACGAGCATTTCAAACTTATAAGATTTTCAACCTAAAATATTTTATAAACGGAATAAAAGAATTTCATATTAAAGTTGAAAAATGTATTCTTCTTGAGCTGTTGTATAATTTAGGTACGGTCTCTAATTGCTTTGTGACAATATACACATTTATTTAGTATTGTGTTATAGGCCAGTAGGATTGTGAATTTTTCTGTGTTATAAATTTTAGTTTTACTATTTTTATTTGAAATTAAAGTTTCTTTGAATGTAGTAAAATAGCGCGAGGCGCTCGTGGTTGAAAGAAGGAAGGAAGCACGGAGTTCGGTGTCCCCACCGCTCCGTTGCGACTCCATTGCGAGAGTAAGGACCAATCAGCGGGCTACCAGCTGCTCCCTTCTTCGCTCAAGCCCCCGCGCCTCTAGCAAATAAATACCAACGCTCTGTGTAGGATCGTGACTTGGGACTGGTCACTCGCTCGTGACTGGTCTCTTCCTTGCGACCTGGCGTTCGCTACCTGCAGAGTCTTTTCTCTTGTAGCAACCTTGTAGCCAATAAACTAAAAGTGACTTCAAATCAATCTCTGCTCTTTTCTCATATCACCTTTCTCTACTCTTCTTCTTTTTCCGGCGACTCTGGGTTTACCCTCCGAGGTCTCGAAGTCACCTTCTCTTTCTCTTTCTCTCTCTTCTTTCCATGGCTCTGGGTTCGCCTTCGTGGTCTCGAAGTCACACTCTCTTTCTCTCTCTTCTTTCTGTTACCCTGAGTTTACCTTCGTGGTCTCGAATTCAGACTCTCCTTCACTCTTTTACTCTCTGTTCTGTGACTCTGGGTTTACCTTTGTAGTCTCGAAGTCACACTCTCTTCCTTTTCCTCTGTGATTCTGGGTTTGCCCTCCGAGGTATCGGAATCTCTTTCTCTCTTTAGCGATTGCGGGTTCACTCCTGACGTCTCGCAATCACTCGCTCTCTCTCTTTCTGATCGCTGGTATACCTTCGGGGTCTCACGATTCCTCTTCCTCCATTCCACTCACGCATTTAATTTTAATCCTTGTCCTCGTCTCCAGTCCCATGCTTTACAAGAGTGAAAACTGCTCCTACTCCAATAAACACATCCGCCACCATTGCGTAAACTACGCTCTTCTCCGAGGATCAGCCTCCGAAACTCCTAGACAGGACGCTCTCGCCGTCGCTGAACCTCGCTCTCCTGCTCCTAGCTTCTCCAAGGTTCGTATCATTCGATCCATTGACACCCTTCCTGCAAACTTACGATTCCAATTCGTCTGGGTACCATCCCAAAATCTTTCTGCTCTAGCATCGGGTCGTCTGGATCCGGCCAGGCGTTACGAAGCCCCGGGCCAAAAATCTGGTCCTACCATTCTTTTTCGAACACTCCCTGTCTTCCCTGGACTATCCTACGCTCCTTTCACACTTCCTGATGGGACGTACGACTTTCTAACACCCAAAACTTCCGAGAGACGCTACACATCCACTCCTGGCAAGTGGTATGGGCACAATACGGGAAAGCGGCCCTCTGTCTTGCAGACGTGAGTCTCGCCCATCCCCTACTACAAATTAAAAAAAAAACAATAACTTACAACCAAATAGTTGAATTTTAAACTGTAAAATAAGAATGACCAATCCATCAGTTATCAATTTTAAATTAAAATTATGTAGGTTAAAAAAAAAATTAATTTTTGAGAAAGTTGTTCAATTTTCGAATTTCCAGCAAAATACTTAAATCCCCAACTATACAAAAATAATTCTTAACTGAATAATTTATTTTTCAACCAAAATAATTTTCCCTAACATCTAATCATATAAATCTGATGTACAAGAGGGATTTAATCACCGACAAAAGCGAAATTAATAAAAATATGTTGCTAGATACCCTCAATTAAAATGTTTCATACAAAAATTCTTAAAAATTTATTATCTATCAGCCTGTTACCTGCAGCAATTACTTGGTTTCGCACAAATTATTCCATCAGTGGCATTTCTTGAATATATAGAAAAATGAAAAAATATACGTCTATTTTATGTGAAATATCGTTAGAATTGTGAATACTAAAGGAAATATATATTTTTTTTTTTTGAAAAAAAGTTACGAAACGTTTTGGAAGTGTACTCTCCAGTATAAAGACTAGGTGGAATATGTTTCAAAATTAAACTCCAGGATAAAACATGATTAGATTATAAATTGTTTTTTACTGGAAAATTGTGATGAAGAAAAAGACATATTGTGAGATTTTTGTAGTTTTAGTTAATGGACAATTGGTCAAGCCTTTTATCATTCAAAATATATGTTTATTGTCATTCATATAATTTTGTATATTAGGTCAACCAACTTTTAGTGATTCTGAAGTCAAGTGAAAATTAAAGCCTTGGGAAAGATAGCGTTCGATCCTCTTGAGTGATCAGAAATTAAAAAATCTTACTTTTTCCAAAAATATATACTGTACCGTTCGGAACGGAAAGATTTTTCTTCTTATTTAGGTGCAATAATAAAACATAATTATTCCAAGATAATAAATCAAATCTATGGAAAAATATGTTTATTTCATTGTTTGAATTTGAAGTTTATTTAATTATTTACTCAAATATAAAACAAAAATTTAAACAGAACTGTAAAGTAATATACATACAAATACTGAGTCCTCTTGGTACTATAAACTAAATCTTTAAATCTTAAAATACAAGAAAAATTATTCCCATAAGGTTGTTGTCGTCAGTTCTTATTGAATAAAATATGTCTTGTTTTCTACAAATGAAGTGTCTCGTCGTCCCGATTTTTTGGAACGGCTAGACGCAACCTGATTTGAAATATCTTTCAAGCATCCCGAAAATATGCGTCGTAAGCCACTGAAGAATAGAACAAAAATTTCTCAATATTTATTTATTCGTTGGTTAACACTAGTAATTGTTAATGGCCTAATAATCATCCATTGAGTAAGAAATATCATGTACCTTGTAAAGAGCATACGTAACTTTCACCAAAATAATGCATTTATAAGTTGATGTGTTAAATAGACATAATCAGACTTACACACTTACCTATTCGCGGAAGTCCTTAAAAATTCTTTCAAGTCATTGGATATCAGAATAGTTTATTATAATATAAATAAATCATTCCGAATTCATAAAACGTGAATTATATCAAACTATTCAATTTTGAACATTTTCAATGAAAAAAATTATACAGTTGCAATTCCTTTTAATTCTAAATCAAGAAATTATTTAATTTTAAGGCTACTATTTTTAAAGACACAACTTGAATTCCTTTTTAGTCCATTCGTAATATTGTCCTTTTTTAAATTTCGCCTTATCTAAAATTGCTTAATTTAGAATGTTTTCAATTCAAAATCAATCAATAGCTTTTTTTCAACGCTTGTAATTCGGAGGTATAAACTATTACATAAATCATTAATAATAAAAAATTATTTATATTTTTAATGGGAAATAAGAATTATATTGCTTAATGGTAAATTTCTTTATTTATATGCTTGAAAATACATCAGTTGTTGAAGACATATTTGAATTTTTCTAGAAACATACAAAGTTCTGGAATAAGTGCATCTTAGGGATATAATTAGCATATATGGTATAATCTCAGAATATTATCCTTATATCCTTAGCATATCTTGACATATGCACGAAATGTTTCAAGAATAACGATATTTCTGACTGGTAGCATCATTCTGTCCTTATTTTTCATATGCCTGAGAAGTACTGGCATCATTATGGACTGTCGGGGAGGGTTGGTTCTGTTTTGGAATATACCTCTTTAAAATTGCCTTGAAGATATTACCTTCTTTCATTTGTACATAAATGCGGCTGTCAGGTGGGTTACCAGTTCTGATGGGCAGGTCTCTGTGCATATCGTACGGAGAGAAACGATCAGTTGTTGTGAAATATAGGTGATTTCCATTATATACTGTATGTAATTCAACACTCCATGGACGATCGGGCCTATGCTTCTCATGTACGTTTGTCGATTCAAGAAGTGCTTCAAAATGTTGGCCAGTTTGCAATAATATATATATGCGAATTTCTCGAGAAATACGCTCTTCAACTTCCATCCAAGGGGGCAAAATCCGGTAATTTTGATGAATATTTCCAGTTACGATCAGACCACGATCATCAGAGCCACCATAATGAGAGCCATCCCTCATGTTTACAGAAACGTGCTTTGGAGGCAGACTGTCTGGAGAACCACCTGCATCTGATTTCGTGAGAAAAAATTTACATTTACAAAGATTTTTTACGCTACAATAACTGAAACTTTTGATACTGTTCAAAAACATCTGTCAACAATGTTAAAGATGTTTTAGGTTGGTCCTTATTTACAAGATAAACATTTCTTTTGGAAATTTGTTTGCTTCTACTCGCGATTTTGTACAGTGAGAAAAAAGTGCTGTAAACACTAGCTATCATGAAGAGGCTCTTTTTGAGAAGTGAGCTCGTTTCATTTATCAATGTATCACAAACATTTATCTATATTTAAAAAAAAATAACATACACGTACAAAATTTCAAGACTTTCAATTCTTTTTATGTAAAATCTCATGCTTTTAAGTGCACAAGTTTGCTATCAAAGTTCAAATAAATTTTTTGCCCCAAGAACCCGAAAAAATGAGACAGAAAAACTTTGTGTATAATTGTCTAAAAAAAAGAAAATTTTTACAGCGAACAAAAACAAAAAAAAAATAACACACAAATACAGTGATTTTTTTGTTCAAGCACAAATATTGATTAGGTTGGTCCTTATTCAGGATTTATATTTCTGTGTGAAATTTGTTTGCTTCCGCTCACGATATCACACAGTTGGGACAAAATCCTGTAAACTCGGTTGAAACCCGAAAATTAAATTTCACTAGCTTCCAGTAGCAAGCAAAAAAGTTGACATATGTTTTACAACATACTTGTAATATTTTTTATAAATAATAAATATAGTAATAAATGAAACTTACGTTGAAAATAAAGAACACCAACGAATGAAAGAATTAGAATATCAATAATAATATTCATTTTTGCTGAATACACAAAATGCTAAAAAAAACAAGAACTGATTTTCTTTCTTACGTGTGACCATCGTCTCGCAAAATAGCTGCTATATATACCAGCATTTATGACGCGTCTATGATAAGAACGTTTTATTTTATCCTCAGAACACATAGAGGAGAAGAAGGAAGAATCTTGAGCTCAAGTTTAGAACTTTTCCATATTTGCTAGTCTTATTATACGTATGACCTCCAGAAGGATTAAATTTTAGAATGTGAGTGATTTATTACCTTGCTCTTGAATTTCATAGAGAAAAAAATCTCATTAACGTCTACAACTAACCTCGAACTATGGACAGATTTCCTCATTTCACAATGAGGAGGAAAAACATAAAATAGATGTGATACTTACCCTGCGTCTGATTTTCAATAATATGATCCTAATTTATCATTAAAAA